>SNQJ01S0092035.1:12748-44212 GCA_010110895.2 Picea sitchensis | reverse complement strand
CAGGAACAATAAACTAAAGAAACACAATTTTATCTTCGAGAAACCCTTACAAGTAAAACTTTAGCATTAAAATAGAGGACGCTACCTTAGACTTCAGTTATTCACTATGTACGAAAAAGATTGTCGTTGAAGGACTCATACATCTACAATGACAACTTCATCAAACCCTAATCCAACTAAGTAAAGCACTTCAAATTTATAATAGCACTAATCAAGAGTAGATCATACCAATAGGAGCCCTCAAGAGAGAGAGAGAGAGGATACTGGCCAACTTCTATAATATTGGCAAATCTTGTAAAATATTGGAGAATCTAAAGGTCCTTGCAGAGGATTCATTTACAGAAGAAGAAACAAGAGAAAATGAATAATTAAATTAGTGTCATTTCCAAAAAAAATAAAAATGAATAATTAAATTAGTGTCATTTTCGAATAATTTTTGAATAGTTTGTATGCTCTAGCATTCCTACTTAAAATAAATCATAACAGGGTATACTATAAAAACATATCATCCTCATTATACTCATCTCCAACAACTACACCAATGGCCTTCTCAGAAATTTATGAACCTACTACTGTCACTAAATACATACTTACATAATCTAAATTTACACCTGAAATTCTCAGAAATTTATGAACCTACTACTATCACTAAATACATATTTACATAATCTAAATTTACACCTGAAAATGTTATTGAAGATCAACAAAACTATATATACCATTTATTTCTGAACATAATCCTTTCACTAAATACATACTTACAGAATCTAAATTTACACCTGAAAATGGGATTGAAGATCAACAAAATTATATACACCAATGGCCTTCTTAGAAAGTTATGAACCTACTCCCGTCACTACATACATACCTACAGAATCTAGATTTACACCTAAAAATGGGATTGAATATCAACAAAATTATACAAAGTTTAAGATTCTAGCTCAATAGTGGAAGATGCTATTATGGAGCCAATTCATGCTCATGCAAATAACCAAGAATGGAAATTTGCAGTGTATCATGTGACTGAATAACAGATTCCTCCAAGCTCTTTTTATAAAATACTCCTTTCGTCATTGTAAGCGGATATGTCTTTTCCAAATCATGCGAAAAAGATGTTCCGGTATTAGAACTACATGGAATGCTATTGCTTACACTATAGTGGTAGTGCAAGCATGACTCAGTCACATCTAGTCTATCCTTTAAATTTTCTTCAAGAAATTGAAACAAGAGATCGCTTCACATGGCATGAACATTGCCTTTGAGCTTGGTGATTCAAATACAAAGAGTAAATTAACATTTCCTTCTGCTATCATGTTAACTGATGAAAACTCGCTTCACATGGCATGAACATTGCCTATGAGCTTGGTGATTCAAATACAAAGAGTAAATTAACATTTCCTTCTGCTATCATGTTAACCGATGAAAACTCTCATCTTTTTCATAGATTCTATCACAAAGCAGCAATCCTTTGCGGATTCATAAATATCTCAAAAAAGTACGAGGGGATGCCTTCGGTGATTGAGATGAAAGTGTAGAAAAGGAGATCATACAAACCCTCTGCACTACATCTAAAGTAATATCTTTGCAATGGTTGTGAAGAACTCGATGGGGTTGGAAGAATTTTATAATTTTCCAAAGCTGTAATCAAACCCATTAGGTCCCTCCTCAAACTTCACTTTGCAACCATAAATCATAGCCTAATACGCATCTAAAGTAATATCTTTGCAATGGTTGCGAAGAACTCAATGGGGTTGGAAGAATTTTATAATTTTCCAAAGGTGTAATCAAACCCATTAGGTCCCTCCTCAAACTTCACTTTGCAACCATAAATCATAGCCTAATACCATTGTGTGCCATCCTAGGAACACTTGTACAAGTAACAATTGTCAAAAAGAATAAAAACCCTCAAAGTCGGTTTTATACCTTATCCAACGACCAACAGAGGAGCTACTATGTCTACATTAATCTCGCATTACAGAGTATAGAAATGTGTGGATATCCTTTATTGGCACAAGATATCTAAACATGTACCCACCTAAAAGTCACCACAACCCCCCTCTGAAGGGGGTTGGGACTCTTATTATCTATCCATATTTACAACATGCATGCTCCCAATGCATCCTTCCATATTTACAACAAGCATGCTCCCAATGCATCCTGCCAAGAATTAGGACATTGGTACCCAAACAACCCCATGCAAGCCCTGAAAACTAAAAACCTGTGCACAAACTCAAGCAATTAAGATAACCAAGAAAAACAACAGGAAGAAAAATGGACAAGAAACAGGGGGATTGGTATATAAATCTTATGTTTGTATGGAGGTTATTTATGGTACAAAATTTATCATAGGCACCCACCTTGATGTCTCCACGACCTCACGAATGGCTCTTATTCTAAGTCCATATTTATAGCAAACGCTACCAAAACATCCCGCTGATAATTGGGACACTACGACAATTCCATGAATGAAAAAAGAGTAAATAACATATACCTCAAGATTCCATGAAAGGGATTTTTCCTTTTTTGGCCGAAGCTCTATAATAGCCTAATGCTCTTGATGTAGTGCAAAAGAGATCAACATGTCATATCTTTAATTAAAGAGATCAACTTGTGACTTGGATCTATATCACACTTTAAATGCAACCTATTGATTTTCATTTCATTCCAGATGATGGTCAAAACCTAATCAACCTCTGACTTGGATCTATATCAAATTTTAAGTGCAGTCTATTAAATTTCATTTCATTCTAGATACTTTGAAACAAAGATTGTGAAAACCTAATTAACTTGTGACTTGGATCTACATCAGATTTGAAATGTAGTATATTGAATTTCATTTCATTCCAGGTACTTTCAGCCAAAGATGGTCAAAACTCTTGCAGCTTTTTTAAATTACTAAGAAAGTATTTTTTTAACCAATGACATCATGCTTTTTCTTCTATAAACCACATATCAATATGAGTGTTTAATCCATGATTTTTATCAAATGGTTCAAACATAACCTCATATACTTATTAGACATGCATCCATGTTCTTTCTTTAAGGTCTGCTTAACATTACATAACATGGAAGATGTCATTTTTGGAAAAATTATGTTTAGACTTTTAATAATCATATTTGTTTATCCAACCTGTGTGGAAAGGTTTTTGTTATACAGGTTAACTAGTTTTTAATGTTAAGCAGGGACAAAGCTAAAAGGCAAGATTTGGCCAAATATGATGCTCTAGTTGAAAATGAGGAAAATCTAATAGGAAGGAGTTATGATCTTAGTGAATCTGATGAGATATTGAGGGATTCAAAGACCAAATTTATGATGAGTATTGTTGCCTTCCACTAGAGCTTCAAGTTGTTATGATATCAACAACTTTACTGCAAAAACTTTTGCAGATGACGAACAAATTCATGACTAACCTTGTGAGGATCCTTGTCAAACATTATGAGTTGACACTAGAGAAAAAATAAAACGATCTTCTATGGCAATTGAAGGAGAAGAGGGGAATTTTTCCATCCTATGTGATATGTAGTCATCACTCAAGCTGTCATATTTACAATACCATAGGAAAGGTTGACTGGTAGATAGAGAGGATGCGTAGTAACAATTTCACTGTGTCCTTTATGCATGAAGGTATGCCCAATGTGCAGGAAAATATCTGCAATATGTGATCCATTCGTGTATTTGTCATTGCATATACCCTCAACCACAACTTAGACGATGACAACTATGGTATTTAGTAGTGACGATAGTATGCCTCCCACATCACACATTGTAACATTACCAGAGTAGGTTCAGAACATTTCTTATTGGGATTAAGTTGTTTTACCCCTTCAAAGTTAAAATCAGTCACAATTTTGGATTCATTTATCTTTGACAAGAGAAATAAGCAAATATCAAGGCAGTTGTAGAAGAAGTTGAAGTTCGTTGAGTGTTGAGTTAACAATTACAACAAAGACTCTTGTGCCTTATAAGAAATATGAACAAAGGTCAGTGGTTCTTACGCAGTGTCTTGCTTAATATCACATTGTTTTTGGGATAGTTTTTTCCATGAATGATGGAAAGCAACACTTGCATTGTAATAAGTTTTTCTCATGTACAGTTTTTTACAGAATATTGTTTTTATACTCCTGGTAAAGCTTTAGTATTTTATTCTATACACAACTCACTGGTGTACATGTTTTATTAGTTATCGACAGAATAGCTTATTCTAGGTCTAGACACAAATTTGGTGTCGTGTTTATAGTTACATGAAAACAAGAACCACAAAACCTTCCATACTGACCCCAAAAGAATTCTAGAAGTCTTTAAGTACCTTTGGTAATATTGTTTAATCTTCTCCCAATTATCATACAAGTTTATTTTTCATAATCTGATATTTATACATGTGAATAATACACTACTTGCAAGCCAAAGAAACAGTATGAAAATAAGGGATTGAAAACCTTTGTGCTATTTATTATGCAACTCAAAGGGACTATTTCACACATCATATAATTAACACGTTCAGAGTAAAGAAATAAATACCAAAAAGCACAATTAATTCATACCAGTAATTTAGGACTGTGTTTACCAGGTGCAAGAGATTTGGAAGTTAAAGAATATGAAATTTTCATTAAAACAAGCAAAAAAACATTTTAGGTATGAAAACATCATGATGAAGGATGACCAAAAACATATCGGCAACAACTCTCTCAACTTGGGAAGGTGATATTCTTAACGTTTTTAGAACCAAATGAAAGAACATGTTATACGGAGCAAAATTGTCTTGCTATTAAGCTTGTATTCCAAGCAGGCTTCCTATTAATGATAGGGGTTACCCAAATCTTAATTTTTCATCAACAAATTCACCTTCTAGAAATCACTAGTTCCTCCACAAAATATGAATTTAGGACAAATTTTGTGCTGTCATGCCCTATCGGACTAATCAAAGATAAATTTGTAACCAGAGATGATTTGGATATTGGAAAATTTGTAGCACAAATTTTACCCCCAAAATAAGACTTAAAAAAGGTTATACAATTTTCTAAACTATTGAAGAAGTTATTTCTAGGATCTCTGTTGGCACATCAATCAAGTTTCAATAACAAGTATGCCAAAGCAATCATATTGACACAGAAGTCTCCGATTGAAAAAAATATGGATATCTTCTCAAAAATCAGGCATTACGCTTAGAACATATATCATTACCCTCGTCCTAATATGACTAACTCAAAACATGAATGACACCTTTTCTGGAAGAAGAAATTGTGATGGACTCCCATTACTATGATCTAGAGTTTTCTTGATTTATCATTTATGAAGATACAAGAAAAATATTATAGAATGAAAATATAATATAGTTATGTAGAGATTCAAAGATGGTTTCCATAGGTGCTACCATGCTACTACAAAACTGTGACAATATTTTCTTACAATGTTAGGAAGAATAGTTAAAAACATGCCAATAAATTCAACTTGTTTCATATAAAAATTAGAGGTGTATTCGAGCTAGTAAAATAGTTTATTCCCATTTGATGTTGGCACACGGTTTTATTTCTTCTAGAATAATACCCCTTATAAAAGCAACTAGAAACCAAAGATAATATTCTCGGTTCTTGTGATTGATTTGCAAACAACATAGTTTGTTGTTATTAATAACCAAGCTTGTTTAGATCCAACTATTTTGGTTAAATATAATATTTAAGATCTCAAAATTAGGCTAACATAAAAATTCAATAGGTAAAAAGTCATCAATCATTACTATTGATCTAAATTACCAGGATCTGGTTGTAGAGAGGTGCACTCTCAATGCAATACAATTAACTAAATCACTTGAGGTTGAAGATGAAACAGTTTAGTGGCTCAAAACAGAGCCAAATCATGCTTTAGTATCTTTTATTGATTATCTTGACTCACTAATTGAAACACTCTACCACATGCTTTAGACTCTAAGAACTTATTGCGGTGAGGCAGTCCACATGAAATCTGAAGTGTAATATGAAAAAATAAAGTGTTTTAATGTGGACCTGGCATAAGAAGCAGAGTTGTTTGGCAGACTGCATGGAGAAAAAAGTCAGTGTTCCTCAAAGGGCAAGGATAAATAGGAAGCTAATGGGGATGGGGTTGTCAACAAGAGGTTGTCATTTTTGCAATATTTTAGGCAGTCAGAGAAATGTTAACTGTGAAGGCAAGACACCTAACCATGTGCAAAAATCTAAACCATTTTTGATCTGAACAATAATCTTTACCCAAGCCTTACGTGGACAACAATGAGCTGCTCTTCCCAAAGAACCAGGTAAAAAAGTTTAAGCACAACATTCCACCATTCTAAGTATCAGATCAAGAATTGAGCTCCCACTATCCAGGTATGTCTACTAAATGCTTGTCAAGAGAGTTGTGCTCGAATAGTACATCAAGTGAGCTTTATTTAGAGACATGGATTCAATACCTCAAATAAAACATAATTTATTTTAATCACGGCTAATTGTTCTACATTGTGATATCTCATAATTATCTCTACCTATACAGTTTGTGCTAGGTATTGTCTCTAATATATAGAGGTAGAAGTCTAGTCCTCCTGAGAAATGCCCAAAATGAGTTGTTGTGGATATGATTATGTTAACAATGGGATTTGTCCCAGAGTTTTTGACAATGTTGGCCTGAATCCATTCAAAACAGAGGGGCGTTGAGGGAGGGCAGTGAGTATAACATTTGTTTTGGTGTTGATGAAGAAGATGATGTTGGAATAGTTGGTGGGATTGACATTTACAGAAAATATAAGTAGAGTCTTGATGGTTTATTCATTCCATATTTGATTCATTTTGTTGAGAACTTAAATTTTGAGTGTTACATCAAAATCTAGCACCAATAAAAGTGTAAAGTCAATATTGGTGCATGCAATCATTGGTGCATGAAAGTATTATACAAGTTCTTCTCTATGAAGAAGAACTTGGTGATTGATGAATTTGACAATGAGGTACATTGTGTTGAAATTGACATAGAACAGGATCCAAAAATTGTTGAGGCTGCTGGGATAATGGGAACCCCGTGCATCCAATTTTTCAAGAATAAAGAAAAGCTGAAGTAAGTGAAGGAGCAAATGGTCTTTGAGATTATTTTTCTTTTGGGACTTAGTTGGATTTGTTGCTACAAAAGTATGCATAATTTCAGGAAATTTCTCTTGTAAAATCTCATGATTTCTCATTTGAGGTATCCATTTACATAGGTTTGAGCGCACCTAGGTTTCTTTAAGCTTCCAATAGTGAGATTGAGTAAGGATATGCTATTTTTTTTTCACCTTTTTGCATTTGTCTTTTTCCATGCTATTGAAATTTACTCTTTACCACACCAATGAGATAGTTTCTATCTTATGATTTCAAAGTTCCTAGTGCTTGTGTCCATTTGATATTTATGAAGCCATGAAGTGATGTTCTACAGTGACAAATTATTGTCCAAATTCTCATATCCATAACAGCTTCAAAACACCTTTCATGCATTTCTTTTCCAGGAGTAAGTTGGAGACAGATTCACGGGACAGGAGGAACTACTTTGCAGTTATGATGTTGGAGACTTGTAGTGGATAAATGAGAACAAATATAGAAATATTTATTGAGAAAGGGCAAGAAAAGACACCACTGATTATGGAGATCTAAAGGATCTAAATAGAAGAGTCAAAGATCTTCCCAAGGAAAAATCATCAATGGAATTGCCTACCAAGTCTATTGACAACACTTGTTGTATCTTGGAGATGAAGCCATGCTTGCTCCCTTGTCTTGCTTTGTTTGAATCACTCTGATTTATGCCATTCCCAGAGCTAAACAATAAACCTCATGTCTATAAAGGTGAAACAGTAGCCCTCCTTGGGCTCCTCTCTCACTTTAGTCTGTCCCACCCACAAAATGGCATGTTAAAATGCAGAGCCCAGTGCAAGTCATTGTAATTTGGTAGAAGAATAGAAATGCCTCAAACTTGACATCTAAGCTGAAGGAAGTCCATATTATGTGGATCACCAATCACGTAATTGAGTCTTTCAGCTTTGTTCTGGAAGCACTGCCAAAATAAAGCTGAAAGACTCAATTATGTGGTTGGTGATCCACATAATAACTTGACATGTGAGAGTGGAAAAGGAGATGAATAACTCACTATAAATATAGTTGCAAAAAATGAACAAAAATATTTTCAAACCATTTTATGAGAATAGCCTTGCTTCTCAAGGGGGTGCTTCTTTGAACATCTTATTTTGTAATTAATGAGTTGATTTGGACTCATGTACATGAGCATAGTCCTCCATCCTGGTGCCATTGGGGGTTCATAGTTGAATTAAATAGTAGATGAAACCTCACAGGGGATATTAATCATTTAACTGTTTTAATATTTTGAATCCTCTATCATTTTTAAATATGTTAATTAATCATTGAAATAATACATTATTTGAATCTAAATATCTTTCTAAAACTTCTTTATAAACAATCGAAGTTCAAAGTACCCAATTTGCAGAAGTTTTCCATATCCATAATTAAACATCTTGGGGTTCCCATTTTTGTGAATATATGAAACTCTCCTAAAAAGCAACATATGATGCAAAATCAACTTTGGAAGATATCCTAAACAAGTTACTATACCTTCTCTAGATAAAAAGATTAAAGTTGTTAACAAATAAGAATCTGTAGGGACCATGGAATTTGAGACTCCATCCTAGCACTTGGTAACAAGAAGGACATGAAAGAATGCAACAATGTGTTATTTCGTGGCACAGGCTGTCCTGGAAAATCTATCAAGTCACAGACATGCAAATGGAAATTTGAATTTGAATATTCACTGGATCATAAAGCTACGCTTAACGTTGACAGGCATGTAAAAGATATGCACGAACAGTGCGACAGGGAACAACATGGCCAGTAACCCATTATCTGGGTGGCAATTTGGTTGAAGTGACATGCCTTGTAGTGGTGGCAATATCTTGAATAACAAGCTTGATGGCAATTCAATTGATAAATTGCACCCCAGCATAAAAAGAGTTTGAGACACTACTCCAACATAGATTCATAATTTTTCCATACAAAATTGGGAATTGAAGAACCACTTGGAGAAAATCTTACAAAGTGGAAGTTGAAAATGGGGTGGAGAAGGAAATAGGTCATCAGGTATACAATGTTGCAAAGCAGTTGTATAGAAATACAAAGACCTCAAACAGAGTTTTTGGAATAGTAGTCAGGCACTTTGAAAAAGAGTACAAAGTAAATCAATAACTCTTGGTAAAATTTTAAACAAGTCCCTGTGGGTGAGGCAGTTACACAAAGGAATAAACTAATTACCAAATTCAAAGCCCTCGTGACACCTCCCAGTTTCTTTAGCTCACAGATGGGGAAGGCTCCACAGGACCACAGGGCTAACTCAAGAACATGTGCTAATTCAGGTTTCTAACATTCATACACTGCAGGCAATTGGCTTCACCACTAGCATCTCTTTCCCTCTTTAATTCTGGTTTCATCGAGGGGAAATAAACTCAAAAAATTCAATATATATATAAAAATGCGGGCCTTGGGATTTTAGAGATTTTCTATAGTGAGCTTCTGTGTTCTCGAGCAGACGGACAAGTAACAAACTATGATTTTAATGGTGCATACTGGTGCAGGTGGGAGGGCAAAAATGTAAAATACCGATTACTTTATACCACAAAATGCAGGCAGTCAAACCATAAACCTCGATTTGCAAATGGCCAGTGACTATCATAAATTCTCATATTTCTAGAAATTGGCTAATGGAAGCTTGTCCTCCAAATTTTAGGGGCAAATACAATTTTTTTTCCTCTATCTAAAAAATAAAGGGCTAACCTTGTACACGATTTTCCCCTAAAATAAATTCTGGGCTAATGATATAAGTTTTAAAAAATCACTTTAATACAAAAATTCACCCAATAAAAGTGGAAGCCCTAGAATTTAAACCCATGAAGCGAAATTTTGCCCCCATCTTATGTCTGAAACGTCTAGGATTCTCAACATAACTTATGAGCTGAAAGTGACATTCTCCAGTGTATGACTACTGAGGCTAGTAGACAAATCTCAGCATGACTGAGAGGTTGGTGATGGTCTAACATGACTATAGAGGTTTGACATGTGGAGCTTATTGACATTACAGAATGGTACTTTAAGCATGGCATTTGTTGGGTCATTTCAACATGACTTGCAGAGTTTTTTCGACCAATATCCAACATGGATAGAAGAGGTTGGTGATACAATGCTAATATGAAACTTAGGTATTTGGACTTATACTGACACTGACTTGCAATGGTTGGTTGCGAGTCTTCAACATGACTTCCATGGGTTGTTGACCAATCTTCAATATGACTAGCAGAGGTTGTTGATATAATGCCAATATGACTTACAGTGACTAGACTTGTGCTTGATTGGTGAATTGCATAATTTGGGAATAGGTCCAAGGAAAGATTGGTTTGAGAAATTGCAGGCCAGTGAGGAAGTATCAAACACCCTGTCCCTATCTGGTAGGATAGTATCCTCATCCAAAATGATTCATAAAAGGTTTTTAAAGGCATGGAAACCTGAGAGGAAGTCGCTTGGTATGAAGAAAGAGTAGCCAGGAGTTACTCATGAGAGATATATGTTGCTTTGAAGATGAGAAGAACTTAAAATGAAGGGAGTTGCCCATACTATAAAATAACTCCCCCCAGATGAAAAACCAGAGAGATGACCTTGAAGGTCCTATAGGAAAATTGTTCGTAGGAACCGACATAGTATAAGAAGGATGAGTGGACGAAGGGTAATAAGCATAATGATTACCTATTTGGGTACTTGCTTCTCGCAAAGTGGATTCATAGGAGAAGGAAGATTCCACCCTCCTACTGTAAGAGGTGTTTAATGGATATGACTCCCACCAAACATAGAGGTATCAGAAGGAGGCATCATGCCCCAGACCCAAGCTTTAAATTAGCATAAGAATGAGATAGAGGATTCTAGGAGTAAAGACTTATATCAATAGGGAATAGTACGAGACCCAAAGGCCTTGGGCCCAGGTGCCTATAGTTCATTATGAAGAGTGAAAGGATTTGTCCCCATGAAATGAGTGGGCATCATGGGTGAGTAGCGATAAATGAGGGAGAAAAAGGAACTCCACTATCCATGATAATGGCTTCTGATGCAAGGAGCCCTAGACCCAACTAGTAATCAGATCACCAAAATTAGTGATTCGATATGCATGAAAATGGGAGTGCAGAGTGGTTGAGGTGGCCTCCCTCCTTAAGAAGATGTCTCATACAAGAGGGACTGGGAACTTCACACTTCAATATTGGAGGTGAGAATGGGTGTAGGGGCCCTAGAGTAAGATGCTGCTTCAGTTGGTAGTCCCCGGAGAGTAATCCCTTCACCAAAGGTTGTGTGTTTCCTTCCTGTGATCGAGAATTCCTTGAATATTTACAAGTAATACCATGAGATACCTAAAGTCAAGCAATTAATAAAATCATTATAGCAGTACTGGCAGTCATTAGTCGGATCATCATTGTGTAGGCGGGTAGAAAATCTGAAACCTTGAGAGAATCTGCTCTCTCTGAGTATGGGCACTATAAAGATCCCAAATATGAACAAATCCTCTACGGCGCTAGGAAGTATCAGGATATCCTTCAACTTCTTCGTGACCTATTGAATTAACTCCGGTGTAGTAGAGCCTCCCGATCTTCGATTATACAATGGACTTCTCAACTCCATTACTGGACACATATGTTGATTTAATTTCCTTGGGAAGTTTACTCACAAAATCCTATTCCAAGGCACACTAAATCCTAGGCTAGTTTGGTTCACTAGAAGAAATAAAATCAGTTACTAATAAATTTTACAAATTATAAGCGTTGATTTTATGGTGCGTGATTAATCAAAAATTGTGGTGATAGAAACTCATGGTGTTATGACTCTACAAGAAGAGTAAAAATGTAATAATGCAAAGTCTAACTTTAACTTTAAATGTATGATATGCTCATAAAAACAATGCAATTTTCAAAATCAACTCTGCAATTCATAAGTAAAAATGCAATCTCCTTTGTATGCTAAGCTAATGATAAAGATTCTGAAGACAAAAATGCCAAGCAATTTGAAATGCCTATTTTTTTTGTATTTCAATGCTATTGAACACGAAAATGCATGGAATGAAGAGTTGCATGATATATATCTCGTATAAAAGATAACTCAAGCGGAATCTCGGAATGAAACACTGATCAATGTAATAGAACCTTAATAAAAATGAAAATGTAAGAAGGAGAAGAAAGAATTAAGCCCAAAGAGATTAAACCAAAGAAAGGGTTTCTTGTCACCATGGGTGCTCAACAAGCACTTCTGAGGAGACCTAGAGGAAATATGAGATCCAAATCCCACCTGACCAAACACCCAGGACCAAAATAGACTGAGAAAAGGTCCTTGTTGTTTAGAAACAGCTTATATAATAATGTGACTTCTTGGAGTAGGATATTTTGTGTGTATCTCACATCAGCAAAAGACATGCTGTCTTTGAGAGCAAAACCATGCAAAGGGAGAAAGATGAAAGCTTCAGACCCGAGGATGAGACAGAGATTTCAAACAATGAAGTACAACAAGAGTACAATGGCTTGAGAACAATCTAAGGAGAAAAGTACTATTCCCCTAAGAGAGAAAGAGGATTCATCCCAGTCACGGTCAGCCAATTCTGGGAAAATCTCTCTGTGGCTAGGGGTGAAACACAACAAATAGGTATGACTATAGAAATCAACTCAAATACAACATATGCTATATAAAATAATAAATGTGTAAGAGAAGTAAAAACAAACACCTAAGTCCAAACGTTTATGATGTGTCATTGAGCACTTTGACCCAGATTTATACCTTCAACAAGTTCTCAACAAACAGAAAGAAAGAAGAATAGTGATGATGTAATGGGTTATCACATTAGATGGAATAATCCATCAATATACAAAACAAACATTCCCATGGATCATAACACAAATATTTACAAGATATCAATTGGATGGGAAAAGGTTTCATTGTGTTAATGGTGTATGGTAGAAGTGAAAACATTCCACGGACTTCCGTGTGACATGGTTGGAACCAAGGAAGCAGTTCCTTCCAGTTTTCCACCACTTCAATCTTCCACCAAAAGAAAGCTCATAGAAAGAGGAGATGAGGTTCTCCTGCATCATATGAAGAGCTTGGGGTTGAACAACGTGATTGAGACTTAAAGGACAAAGGGATGCAGATTTAATAATGAAGTAATAATTTCTCGAGTAACTTTTCCTCTCAAAGTTGAATTCTCCCTTTTCCATAACACCATTATTGGATTCTTTACTAGCCTTCAAATACCAAAATGAAAGTAGAGTCAAAGCGTTCCAATAACTAGGGCCGAGGATCAGATCTCTGTTGTGACATGAAGCCGATATTTAATTTTGTTTTGGCACAAAATCCCTATGTATCTGAGTTATAGTAGATTAGCGTATCAGCTTGTTGCTATCTTTCAAAGTCATTTTAAGTGGAAAAAATATTTATTTTGTCTCTGAATTTATCAATAAGGGAAAGTAATTATGTCTGTAGAGTGGAATAAAAGGCCCTCTGGAGTGCATGGGGTGAGGCAAATCTTTCTATAACAATATGGATGTGCATTTGTGCATTTGTGCATGTGTACATGCTTGGATATGCATATGACATGATTTTGGACTTATAATAGTCTATATTTATATTGAGTATGACTAATGATAGATTATATATCCAAGAAAAATGTTCATGTAGTTAAGAAGTGAATCATTGTTTTTGTGTTTCTTGACTCCCATCTATGTGAGGAGCCATGCTGAGGTGGCCGGAATGGTATTGAAAGAGATGGAAAGAGGAATCTAGAGCTTCTACAAATGCAGATGATCATATAACATCAGAATGGGATTTGATAATAGTCATGCATGTAATGCATTTGATTTCTTCCAAGAGGAATTGAAGGGTAAGGAATTCCCTGGTTAAATTTTTCAATATTTAGTGTCACATGTGGCCAAGAGCTAGTATGTAAATGTTGTTGATGCTGGAATGCATTTAGATAAAAATTCTGATGGCATATTATTATTTATGATTGGTTATGGGATCATAATGGGTTAATTCAGGAGACATATTCCTTAACCTTAATGAATAGCCATAGAGCTGGTACATGTCAATGAAACCATGATATGGTTGGATATAGAAGAGCTATAACACTATGTGAGTGCTCAATGGATTCCCTGTATAGTTGATGTTGGACTACAATCTGACACTAAAGACCACTTAAGAATTATATTTCATTGTGTTGTGTATGGGTTGAAGAAAAAGGTATCCAAATAGTCAGGCAGTTTTGGGAAGAGTTCGAATGATATGTTGAGGCATTGGCCATACCTCCAATTCATCTTGGTGAATGCATGACATAGTTATATGGCATTATGGAGTCAATGCAAGGATGCATAGTGTAGATAACAATAATGGGTATAGACACATAAATTTGCTTTTATATCATTGTCTGCATTATGAAAAAGCATGTAGTGCTAAAAATACATAATGATTGATAACTGCATTAAACTTAATATCAATATTAGTTGAAGGTGATTGACTTGTTGTTGTTACAATTTTGTGAGATCGCTTTGGAGCTATTGAAAGTATTACCATAAGTGTTATTAAAGAATTCATTGAATTCATTTTGGTAGATACATGTATATATTATACCTGGTATAAAAATGATTATGCTAACAGCTTAAATGATGTGAGTATTGTTAATTCATGAAGTAGTTATATAATGATGAATTATGGAAAAGCTTTGTCACGAGAACAAACTATAAAATATTTTTGAATAGAAAGAAAGAATGAATTTGTCTTGATAATAATAATACAATAAGAGGATGATGGGTTCATTCCATTTAATAGTTGGATCAATGGAAGTAATTGAATTGTTTTGGTAATCAATTATGAAACTTTGTAATTGCTTCCATGAAAATGTATATTTGTTAGGATATGCTAGCAGTTTGTTTGGTTGACTATAAAATTGGGAAAATTGCAGGTGGAGTGATCTTTGGATATGGTAATAATGTAAGCCTACAAGGAAGACTACTCTCTAAGAGCCAAACGTGAGCATAAGCTCATGTCTGGAAACTTTATTTTCTTCTATAAAATGAGTTTTGAAATTTATAATTAAAAGAATTGATATATACTATGATTGGTCCCAGAGCTTAGTGAGGATAGAGAAAATTGCAAGAAGAATGGCCTTGGGTATGGAACTATTGTGATTTATAATAAATATTGATGCCTGATACTGCAAGAGACAAACGAATTATGACTTGGCTGGGAAGCTCATGCCCAGAAGTATGTTTTCATGTATGATAATGATGATGATGATGATTAAGTCCACTAAGACAGAATTGTTCTATCAGACCTTAAGATTGGCATTTATGATTATTTGTTATGATGATATCTCACTTGATGTTGGCATGTTTGCAATATAGATGAGATGTTGACTAATGAAGTTGGAAGTTCAGACACTAGAAGGAAATCGAGCTCAATATTGAAGACATAGAAGGAAGAAAGTCCAATGGACTTGTTGTAGGCTGGAGTTCTTGAGGCCGCAACTATGAAACTTCAGTGCAGTACTGGAGCCCTAGAGAGAAGTAGAACAACCTAAGGGACTGCATGAAAAAGAGAAGGGGTTCACTTATTTGGGTTGTGTTGGTTGATAGGAAGGGAGAGCTTGTTGGTTGGAGCTATTGCCAAAAATATAAATTCACAGACTTATCATTATATATATGTTTTGGGATGAAATGCCTTTGTGGCTGAGATTGCCGACTTAATAAATTGCGACCTCCAAAGCCTTGAAATCTGGCCAAAAAAAATCATATTTTTGGTAAAACAACAAAAATCAAACCCCAAATTAAAGTGGTTGCTACCAATAGCACCATTTTTGGGGAGATGGTTAATATTGAAACTTATTTGAAATTGCACCTTTGACATTCCGAACATAACCTTGAAATTGGCCCTTGTGAATGAATGGTGCTGCCAATAGCACCACTTTTTTTTTTGGAGTTAAAACTTTGACCTAATTGAACTTGTAAATATGACCCCATGGCACATAAATGAAACACTGAAAATGGATTCCTAAATCTAAAAATGTTATTTCTTAATAATTAATTTAATAAATAATTTTATTTTTTTTAGTAATTTACATTAAAAATAGTAAATTGAAAAAAAAAAAAAACACCCCTAAACAAATTCCTCATTTTAAAGAAAAAAACAAGTATTTAGAAATAAAGAAAAAAACAAATTTTGTTGGAAAAATACAAATCATAATTTTCAAATCCAAAGATTCAAAAATAGTTAAAAGAATTAAAACTATTTTCTTAAAATAAAAATTAACTTTAGGCACTAAATTTAAAACACCAAAATAAAATAAAATCAAAATAAAAAAAATAAAAAAAATAAAAAACCCATAAAAATCCAATTTAGAAATGAAATAAAAACCAAAATTGAAAAAACAAGTCATAAAGTCAAATTTAAAATAAAAAATAAAAACCAATCTAAATTAAAATTAAAATGAACAAATAAATTAATTAAAACTAATGAGCATAATTTTAAATATTAAATGAAACATTAAAAAATAAACAACTAAAACTAAATTAATTAAAAAACTAAAATTTAAACATTAAACTTCAAACAAATTAAAATATAATTTTTAAATATTAAATGAAACATTAAAAATAAACAACTAAACTAAATTAATTAAAAAAACTAAAATTTAGGCATTAAACTGAAACAAATTAAATATAAAACTAAATTAAAAGCTAAAATTTAAAAAGGTTAGGGTGCAGAGGAGAATGAGGCATGGAACAGCAGGTTTGAAGAATAAGTTTTTTGAATCTTTAAACTATGTATGGTTTGTTGCAGGTTTCTGTTGAAGACTACAATTGGGTGAGTTTAGGCTTGTTGGATGGGACTTTGTGATGTTTGGAATCACTTGTTTTGAAGAACCATCTGTTTCTCGTAGGATTTTTAACCTTTTGATGGATGAGGTTAGTAGGGTCAATCGTCATTAGTCACGGGAGAGAATTAGCAGGTATCTAGCAGGGAATGCTGGAATTCTAGGTTTTACAGGGTTTATTTACTATATAGTGGGACTTCTGGCAGATTTTGACTTGGTTCATAACTCTTTTGTCTTTCCTATAGTTCTTCTAGGACTCTGAGTTTAGAGTGAGTTAATGAATTACCATGACCAGACGATTTTCTGACTTGGTTCATAACTCCTGTCTTTTCCTAGTTCTTACCGGGCTACGAGTTTTCGGTGGAGTTAATGAATTACCACTGACCACACAGCAGTTGGATTTGACTAGAATCAGAGGTGGAGCCCTTTGGTAAGTTCGAGTGCCTTCCCAATGGATAGTGAGGTCAGTGCCTTACTCAACGCGGCTGATGAGGAACATTCGGAGAGAATAGGTTTCTATGCATCGAATGATTCTTTGTGTGTCTTAAATAAGGATAACCGTCAATCATTAAACTTTATTAATGGAACCTGTAGTCTTGAACGGTCACCTCAAAAGGCTATTACCTCTCCACTTACAAACTCTGTAAAGGACCCTTACATCACACATTTCATTTTTAGACATGAAGAATATCTCCCTATCTCCCCGAAGACAAACCAGTGTTGTTTAGGAAGAGAGGTAGTTGGTGTGCAGAGCATAGAACATAGGACTAAGAACTCTGAGTTCCATACTAATAATCCCGCGGATAAGTTTCAAAAGGAGAGGCGCATCACAAAATTTTGGAAACCAAAGAGACAAAGACGAAGATTGGTTATNAGAGAGGTAGTTGGTGTGCAGAGCATAGAACATAGGACTAAGAACTCTGAGTTCCATACTAATAATCCCGCGGATAAGTTTCAAAAGGAGAGGCGCATCACAAAATTTTGGAAACCAAAGAGACAAAGACGAAGATTGGTTATGGGGGCCGATGTCGGTATGAAAGAATCCTCCAATTTGGCACTCTGTGTCGTAGGTTCTAGGATGGCCTATCGTTCTCATTGTTCTAATCTGCTTGAAGAGTGGGAAAAGATAAACTGGGCTTTTTTTTTAGGACACTGTCCTGTGATCCTACTCTGTCTCGGGGATGGCTAGGCTTCGTCTTTAGAAGCTCGAAAGATACTAAACGTATTTTGGATAATTTTTGGAGAATTGATGGTGGAAGCTTAATGATAAAGAGGTGGAGATTCAGTTTCAACCCAATCATGGAGTATTTTAGTTTTCAGAACGTATGGGTGTTTCTCCCAAATCTACCTTTGCAAATGTGGAATCACAGAGCGCTGGAGGCGGTAGGAAATTGCATTGGTCTCTTTATCGGGGTAGATGAAGCTGTGTTACTTTCAAATGATAAAAATATGGAAAAAATTATGGTTGAGGTGGACACCCATGTGAGTTTATCATAGTGTTTAGAGATAGAATGGAGAGACCTCCTGTTTACTCAAAGGTTGGAGTATTTGGGTTTGCCTTTCCGATGTACTAGATGTAGACGGACAGGGAACCTGAGAAATAATTGTACCTTTTTAAAGGGAGCACGTGATGAAATTAGTACTTTGGATGAGGAAATTGGAGATACAGTTACTAGGCTAGTGGAAGAATCTGATGCAACGGAGTCTCCGACACTTAGCACAGAGGACAACCCTAAGGATAAGGACACATCTTTCGTTGGTAAGTTAAAATTATTCTATCGAAATCTCTTTAACTCTTTATCTTTATGGGAGAGAGATATTTTAAATAAGTTTCTTGCCCCTGTTTCATATTTTGGATAGGACTTTGTTAGAGAAAAGTCGCCTGTGTTAGACGTTGTTGTTCCTGTCCTGGGTGGGTTGGGAGAAAAACCCCCATTAGAGGATTTTCCTGTAGCCATGGCCTCCGCTAGTTTACCTTATCCTCCGATGCAGGGTGATGATCAGAATGTTTTTCCTGTAGCCATGACCTCTATTAGTCTACCTTATTCTCCGGTGTAGGGTGATGATTTGGAAATTGTCCCGGGCTTTAGGGAGTCGCCTATAAGCGATTCTGTATTGGATAGAGTTTTGTCTAGTTTGATCTCCCCACTAGCTAAGACCAAAACCCTTATTTTGTTAATGAATTATGTGGGGAACACACCTGTGGTCAGACAGGCAGAGGCAGGTTTCTCTAAGACTTACAAGCCAAGTGTTACTTCCACCAATGCAGACCCTGCATGGTCACGGGGCTTGGGCTTCGAGATTTCTCCTCTTAAAACGAGAAGTGGTCGGGGGTTGGCAGGGGCCGGGATAAAATCTATGGATACTCCTGCTTCTTCCTCTAAAAAAAGGGCGCTTAGAGGCATAAAGTCCCAATCCAGGGTTAAAACATGATATTGCTCACCCTGAATATAAGAGGGGTTGGAGGGCCCCTGAAGTTGGCCTCCTTTCGTAGATTACTATTTAAAACCTCTCCTAATATCATTTTTCTTCAAGAGATGCTGGGGTCAGCAGAAAAAGATAGATCCTTCATGAATAAGATAAAACCGGATTGGTATGTGTGTGTGGTCAGTGCCATTGGAACTTCTAGAGGACTATTGGTGTCATGGGATCCATTCTTGTTCGACTTGGTACCTTATTTATGTATTGGTGGGATTTTTTTTGTCAGGAACATCAAGAATGGATAAAATAAAGTTATCTTTTCTAAACGTATATAGACCCTGTCAGGAACGCAAAGTTTTATGGGATGCATTACAGGATTAAGGTTTACTAAGACACCATGATTTAATCTTGGTAGGCGATCTAAATTTAACCACCTCTCCAGCTGAAGTATGGGGTAAGTCAACTCAGCTGGACTCCTTAGCAAGTTTCTTCAAATCTCTTTTCTAGAAAACCAACCTAGTGGATGTAGCTCCGGTGAAAAAAGTGGCGACTTGGTGAAATGGTAGATTAGGTGATGCCTGCATTTCAAAGAGACTTGACCATTTGTTACTAGCAGAAACCCTTATTTCATCAATCTAGAAATTTCAAACTTGGGTTGGGTATCCCTATTTGTCTGATCATGCACTTGTGTTACTGGAGTTTGGATCATGTTTCTCGACTGTTGCCTCACCTTTCAAATTAAATCCGAAGTGGTTGAAGGATGATTCCTTTGTGCAAATTGTTAGATAGGTTTGGAATGACCCATGACATATACATACAGTCGGAGCTCAAAGACAACTGGTTTGGAAGCTATCGCTTTTAAAGGAAAGAGTTAAGGTTTGGGCCAAAGTGAAAAGACAAAAGGATCAAGATGATCTGTTAAAATTTGAGGAAGCAATTGATTTAGTATATAATAAAATGAATCGGGGAATTTCTACTATTGAGGGTTCTATAAAACTGTCAAAGCTTGAATATGAAAGAAATCGTTATCTAATGGCAGAAGAAGAGAATCAACAACAAAAAAGTCGGGCGATTTGGATAAAGAGAGGAGATAGAAACACAAAGTTTTTTCATCATTATGCTAGATATAGAAGAAATAATAAATTTATTTGGGAAATAAATGATGAGGAAGGAAAATCACATTCGAGACAACAAGCTATCAAAGATGAGGCAGTCAAACATTTCATCTCCTTTTTCAATGATACAGGCCATACTTTCATGGAAGAACGAATTGAATCAGTTAGAATGTTCCCAACTTTTTTAAATGCTATGGAGGTTCAGAATTTAGAAAAGGAAGTAACAAAGGACGAATTTTTTGAAGTTATTAAAGGTTTCACCAGAGATAAAAGCCCTGGACCTGACAGCTGGAATGTAGAGTTTTACCATTTATTTTTTGAGCTTGTAGGCCAGGACCTGGTGGACATGGTCAAGGAAACGATATTGAAAGGGGAGGTTATTTCTTCTATCAACTCCACTTTCATGGCTTTGATCCCAAAAGTCAATAAACCTTCAGTTTTCAATGATTTCCAACCAATGTCTCTTTGTAATCTTTGTTACAAAATAATTTCAAAAGTCATTGCTAAAAGATTAAGACCAATTCTTTCTAGAGCACTTTCTGAAGAACAACTTGGTTTTCTCAAAGGATGACAAATCTTGGATGCTATTGGAACTGTGCAGGAATGTCTTCACAGCATTAGATCAAATAGGATGCAATTATTAACATTGAAACTTGATTTAAGAAGGCGTGCGACTTCACAAGTTGGGATTTTTGAAGACTTGTACTTCACCAAAGTGGCTTTGGGTTAAAAACCACAAATTGGATCATGTCTTGTGTAATCTCCACTACCTTTGCTACTTTAATAAACAGAGAGGCTACCAATTTTTATAAGTGTAGTAAAGGACTGAGACAGGGATGCCCACTATCTCATTTACTTTTTATCTTAGTCATGGAGGGGCCTAGTATGGCTTTAAGGAAAGAAAAATCTAATGGGAAGATAACGGGGATAAAGTGTCTAGTTTTATAAGGATCCTCCATTTACTTTTTGTGGATGACATTATCATTATGAAAAAAGCTTCTTTAGTTGAATGGGAAAAAATACAAAATATACTACAAGTTTTTTGTCGAGCCTCAGGATTGATCATAAACATCCAAAAATCCACTATTTTGCATGTGGGTGTTGACCTTGGATCTCTACAGAGAATAGTCGAAGCTCTCGGTTATCTTGTTAAAGATCTTAGTTTAGGTTTCAAATATTTGGGTTATATTATGAAGCCAGGGAGCTATAAAGCAATGGATTGGAAATGGTTAGTTGATAGGCTGGAGTCGAGGATCAACCTCCGGTGTAATAAGTGGATCACATTGGGATGGCATTTAGTTCTTATAAAATTTGTGCTTGAAAGTATTCCAGTTTTTTGGATGACACTTGCCCATATATCTATATCAGTGTTAAATAATTTACGCAGACTTAGTTATGATTTCCTGTGGTCTGGGAGTAAATAAAAAAAAATGCTACCATCTTTGTAATTGGCAATATTTATCAAAGCCTAAACATCTTGGAGGATGGGGAATTCGTAATATCTTTGTCTTTTATAGAGATTTAGCAACGAACACTTTGTGGTGTGCTTTGATGAAGCCGAGAATTTGGCACCGGGTTATCAAAGAAAAATATATACCACATGTTCCTGTGAGCACTTGGTTGCTGTCGGCTGAGGTTTTTTCATCCTATGGTTCTCAATCCTGGAGAAACATCCTAAACACCTTACCAATCATCCTCCATTGGATAGCATGGAATCTTGGATCGGGGAAAGCGATCATTGTTGGGAGGGATACTATTAGTGGAATGAAAGAAGCATCCATACTTTCGGGGGGATTTGATCTATGAACTTAACAGGAAACACATATATTTTCTTTATCAAGCAAGTCTCCCTTTCTTTTTTAGTCTGTTGGGACAGAGTTGGGTTACTAGCATCGAGCTCGAACTGGAGGGGGATCTTGGTTGTGAGTGGGAAAACTACAGAAACCATCTTTTGCATGCTGGAATTGTCCTAAATGAAAAAGATGATGAACTTACATGGTTAGGAGATGATAAAACAGGTCTTATCTCTGTGAGAAATGTTTATAATACTCTTTCAAATAAGTTTTGGCCAGGAAAGGCTATAGGGTGGAGAAATCAATTATGGAAGTGGAGTTGTCCTTCAAAACTTTAAATTTTTGTGTGTCTTTTGTTGGAGAACAAGATCCTCACCTGGAAAAATCTTCAAAGGAGGGGTTGGTCTGGCCCTGGTATTTGTAGTATGTGTAGATCAAGTGAAGAGTCGAGCCATCATTATTTATTAGATGCCTGTTCACAGTTTTAATATGGGAAAGAGTCAAATTGAGCCTAAACTTGGCAAATGGTTGGAACGATGTTACTGTCAATGAATGCTTTCAAAATTGGTCTCTTCAAAACAAGTCTTTTAGAGAGTTAGCTGCCTTCATTTGTTGGTTTATATGGAAGGACAAGAATAAAAAACTTTTTGAAGAACAACCACCTTCGACAAATATAATTCTTTTTCTTTCCACAGGATCTGTGAGTCCGATGCATATCAATTCTTCGGTCTCATAAAAAAGACTTCTACCTATCTTTCCCCCTGAAGATAAAGCATTGGCATGGTTTCATGGGGCCTCTCAACTCAATGGAGATCTGTGCAGACTGGGAGGAGTTATCAAACTTAGTAATCTTTTTGAATACCGATGGACATTAAACTATATCTCAGGAACCAATTCAAAGGAAGAACTTATGGGAGCTTGGGCATCCATTATCTTGGCCAAATGTGTCTGTATACAAGATCTGCATATGATGGAGGACTCATTGACTATTATAAATTGGCTTAATGGTAAAGGCATATTACAGGTGGCCAATATAGAGGGATGAAAAGATAGGATTTGTGAATTAATGCCTTTTTTCAGGTCTATTACTTTTGCTCATATTTATCGAGAAATAAATACAGTGGTTGATGGACTGTCAAAGAAGGCTCTACACTAGTTCGGGGGTCATATCGCTTACAACCAATGGAATGAAGGTCATGAGGGACCTATCATCCTTTTAAAGTTGTAATTCGTTTCTATGTTTATCCTGGTTGGAACAAGGTTTTTTCTGGTAGCGGTGTTGTTATGCATATGCAGTGATATGTAATTTTGGAGCTTGGACTATATTTTCTAGCTTGGGGTTTTGTTGTGAATATGCAGTTTTTTGTATTTTTGGTTCTGGAACCAAGTAGGATTTTAGACTAGCTATGCCTCATATTACCGGTATGTGATGAGACAACATATATAAAAGGATTATATTATCATAAATATAATGTGCAATTTTCTCTGGAAAAAAAACTAAAATTATAAAAATAAATATTAAAACTTAAACTAAAATCTGATTTAAAAACTATGGTTTTAAAAACTAAACTAAAATATTTCTAAGTAATTCTATGGCTCCCATAAAATTACTTAGAAATATTTGAGTTTAGTTTTAAAAAAAATAGTTTTTAGTTTAGTTTTTAATATTTAGTTCTTAATATTGTAATTTGTTTGTCCATGAGCATGGGACGAGGCCCTCCCATACAATTAGTTAGTAATAATTTAATTAAGTTTTTAAAATTTGTTTAAAATTTAGGTTTTAATATTTAGTTTTTAAAATTTTAATTTAGCTTTTGTAATTTTGGTTTTTAATTTAGTTTTTAATATTTTAATGTGTTTGTATTTTAATGTTTAAATTTTAGTTTTTTTTTAAGTTGTAATTTGATTTTTAGGTTTTTATTATATTTAAAATTTAAAATTCGTTTTTTTAATATAATTTGGTTTAGTTGTTTTATTTTTTTAATATAATTTGGTTTAGTTGTTTTATTTTTTTAACGTTTACATTTAATATTTAAAAATTGTGTTTTAGTTAAAGTTTTTTTTTTTTTAATTTATTTGTCTATTTTAATTTTAAGTTTTAGATTGTTTTTCTATTTTTTTTTATAAAAAGTTTTGACTTTTTTATGAGTTTTGTTTTTCAATTTCGGTGTTTTAAATTAGTGCTTTAATGGTAATTTTTTTTTTCCAATTTTGTTTTAGATTTTATTTTTTTGTTTTATTTTTTGAAATTTTTTGATTGAAAATTGAGATTTGCATATTTTTCCAATAAAAATTGTTTTTTATCTCTATATATATATTTTTTAAATTCTAAAACAAATAGGAATTTGATTAGGAGTATTTTTGTTTTTTCAATTTAGTTATTTTTCGAATGCAAATTATTAAAAATAAAAATAAATAGTTGATAGTAAATTATTAAGTAATAATACTTAGATTTAAGATTCCATTTTCAGTGTTTTATTTGCGGTGGTGCCAGTGGTCAAGGCCATGGGTTCAATTAGGTCATAGTTTTAACTCCAAAAAAAAAAGTGGTGCTACTAGTATCATCACTTCTCCATTCAAGGGTTAATTTCAGGGTTTTGTTCGCAATGTCAAGGGTGTGATTTCAAACAAGTTGCAATTTTAATCACCTCCCAACAAAATGGTGCTACTCATAGCACCACTCTTTGAAATAGGGGGAAAAATAGACACTCTAAAAAACAAGAACTCTGGAGAGTTCTCGTTAAGTTGGTAATTTTTTTATGTATGCATGTTTTGTTTCAAACCGGAGTGCCTATGTATATAAGCAATTGGTTGGATTTCCTGTGCAGATTAAAGGCCATAGTGCCTAGAATTGTAAGAATAGCGATATGGTGTTGTGCACTGAGGACAGTGCCAAAATAACAGGAGGGGAATGTAAAACCCCCAATTTCAATCCCTATGACCTAGAAGGTATTATATAAATGTGACTTAGGCTGGTGAGTTGGTAAAGTTAGAAAAGGGTCGAAGTGCCTAGAAATGTAATACATCTATAAATATTAATAAAATACATCATTGGATACAAGACAGACACGGACAAAAGAGATAGGGGGCTATGATTCCACGAGAGATGGGTCTTAAGGGGATAATTTGTTTTTTTATTATATTGTGTTTGGCGATATTTGCTTTAATTGAGAAAAGTGGTTACATGAGCTTCTTGGGGGCTAGGCCATGTGGTTCTTGATTTCATGTAATGATATAAACATCCCTTGTGGGTTGTTTTGTGGGTTCTTCTCCATTCACTCTTTTACTCTTTCATTCATTGTTGCTCATTTATCATTCCTCATTTATTCTTGTTCTTCGTGAGGACATGGGGGGAAAGTATTGAGGAAGAAACCATTGTTTGTTGGATATAGTAATGACTGGTGTATTCCAACCATGAATTTCTGCATGCATGCTTGAGATGCATTGACATGTACTAAATTTTATTCATAGTTGCGAGTCTTGAGAGTCACATCATGGAGATTCTTGAACAAATGCATTTGATCCCTGGAAGGAAGTGTATAGACTGAGGCACTATGTGGTAGAGAAGGGGGTCCACTCTCTTGGGTTGTGTAGGTTGGAGAGAAGAGAGCTTGTGTACTTTGGATTGTTGTGTGTTGAGAAACCTGTGAGAGATTGAGTGCTGACTTTTTTGGTAAGATGAGTGACATCATGGAATTGTCCTTGTATATTCATAGCCCTGGCTCGGGGGTAGCCTATTGTTGATACTTGGAACAATAGTGTATATGGTTGGGTGGAACATCCTTCATCTGCAACCAGTTAGTGAATGGTTTTGATTAATATAAGTTCTCTCTATCATGGTTTCCTTGTTGGTATATTTATTTCCTTTGTGTATTAATTATTGTCTCTGATATTCATTTGTACAATGTGCATTCTTGTTGGTTATTGTTATGTATGGCACATTTAAGCATTCTTTTAAAGTCTAACATGAATATTGATTATTACATGTGTTATTATGGTGTTTCTTTCATGCTTATTTATTAATTAAATGATATCAGATTTCAAAATCAGTTATGAAGTGATTTTTTGAAGTAGCATGGCTAGCCTGTGGGTGGCTAGGTATGTTACAATCATCCTTTAAAATGTGATTAGTTCTTGTAAATTTGATTTTGATAGTGCATTTTTTTTTTAAGACCAATGTTTTACCTCAAAATTTCCCTAATTAGTAAGTGATTTTTTAATAAATTTGATTGGAGGATCAACTATATCCAAAAAAAAATAAAGAAAATGGAAAAGTTTATGGTGATATCCCCTACAAGAATTGAAGATGCAAGTAAAACCCTATTATGTGGAATGAAGAGATCATATTATTGTATACTTATATACTTATATTTACATTTACAATAATATAGGTTCTCCGGCCTAATAATCACATAAGACATCGTATAAAATTGTTAGATTGGATTTTAGATTTTCAATTTTATACTGTTAGAGTATTGACAGGGACGTATTCGGCCCTGTCCATGCACAGGGACAACCCAAATATTCGGCCCTGTCCATGTACAGGGAAAGGCCTGAATTTGGGCCTGTCCCTGTACATATACAGGGACAAATATGGCCCTGTCCTTGTATAGGGACAAGCCCGAATTCAGGCATGTCCCTGTACATGGACAGGGTCGAATATGGCCCTATCCATGTACAAAGATAGGCTCGAATTATACCTTACATTACCAAAACTATACCTCCAAAGAGTAAATACTGTTAGATTATTAAATTCTTAGATTTAATAAAAAAAATGTATAATAGATAGATTATTAAATTTTTAAATTTAAAATTGTATAATAGTTAGTCTTCGTATAAAATTGTTCGATCAGATTTTCGATTTTCAATTTTAGAGTGTTGACGGGGCCGTATTCGGACCTGTCCTTGTACAAGGACAAGCCCAAATTTGGGCCTATCCCTGTACATGGACAGGTACGAATATGGCCATGTCCATGTACAGGGACAGGCCCGAATTCAGGCATGTCCTTGCACACAGACATGGACGAATATGGCCATGTCCATGTATAGGGAAAAACCCAAATTCCGGACTGTCCCTTCACATGGACATGGCTGAATATGGCCCTATCCATGTACAGAGACAAGCTCGAATTATACCTTACATTACCAGAATTATACCTCCAAAGAGTAAATACTGTTAGATTTAGATTTAATAAAAAAAAATTATAATAGTTAGATTATTAAATTGTTAGATTTAAAATTGTATAATAGTTAGTCTTCGTATAATATTGTTCAATTAGATTTTATATTTTCAATTTTATAGTGTTAGAGTGTTGACAAGGCCGTATTCGGTCTTGTCCATGTATAGGGACATGACTGAATATTTGGCCATGTCCATGTACAAGGACAGGCTTGAATTCAGGTCAATCCCTGTACATGGACATGGTCGAATATGGCCCTATCCATGTATAGGGACATGCCCAAATTCGGGCATGTCCCTGTACATGGACAGGGACGAATATGGCCTTGTCCATGTACAGGGCCTAATATTGCCTTGTCCATGTATAGCGACAGGCCAGAATTATACCTTACATTACCAAAATTATACCTCCAAAGAGTAAATACTGTTACGTCACCATCATAGTGTAACCCGTTTATATTTAAATAGTTTAATCTCAAATAGTGTTTTGGTTTTGGCATTAATTTTATATATGTTTAAGCACCAACAGAGTTTACTTTTATTTTTTATAAAATTAAGTTTATATTTTAATCAGTTTAATCTCAAATAGAGTTTTGGTTTTGGCATTCATTATATATATGTTTACGCAAGGGTAGAGTTTATTGTTATTTTTTATAATATTCAGTTTATATGTTAATCAATTTATATGAATGCAATCCTGGCCCATATATTTTTAGGAGGTGACATCCATGTACTCTAAACAATAATATTGTCCCATTTTAATATGTTACTTTATGTTCAAAATAAATTAATTTGAATAAAAATATATATAAATGTAATCCTTGCCTATATATTTGGGAGGCTACATCAATGTACAAACCAAACTTTATTTCCCATAATATGAACAATATAGGATGGAGACAATACCTTCTATAAATTAATAATTTATGAACACGATAGGATGCAGACATAATAGATTTAAAACATAGACACAACAACACCTAGACCATATTAGACATAGACAAGTAGAGGTATCATATGTTTATCAGATTGAATGACATGGATGAATTTGGCCTTGTCCATGTACATGGACAAGATCGAATTCGGGCCTGTCCTTGTACATGGACAAGCCCGAACCTCCTATAAATTAATAATTTATGAACACAATAGGATGCCGACACAATAGAGTAAAAACACAGACACAACAACACCTAGACCATATAATACACAAACGAGTAGAGGTATCATATTTTTATCGGATGGGATGACAGGGTCGAATTTAGCCCTATCCATGTACAGGGACAGGCTCGAATTTGGACATGTCCATGCACATGGACATGGCCAAATATGGTCATTTCCATGTACAGGGACATGCCCAAACCTCCTATAAATTAATAATTTATGAACACAATAGGATGCAAACACAATAGAGTAAAACAACAGACACAAAGACACTTAGACCATATCATACACATACAAGTAGAGGTATGATATGTTTATCGGATGGGATGACAGGGCCGAATTCGGCCATGTCCATGTACAGGTACATGCTCGAATTCGAGCATGTCCCTGTACATGGACAAGGTCGAATATGGCCCTGCCCATGTATAGAGACATGCTTGAATTTGGGCCTATCCCTGTACATGGATAGGGCCAAATACGACCCTTTCCATGTACAGAGATAGTACCGAATGATACCTTACATTACCAGAATTATAACTCGAAAGAGTAAATACTGTTATGTCACAGTCAGAGTGTAATCGGTTTATATTTTAATCAGTTAAATCTCAAATAAAGCTTTGGTTTTGGAATTAATTTTATATATGTTTATGCACCAACAGAGTATACTGTTATTTTTTATAAAATTCAATTTATATTTTAATCAGTTTAATCTCAAATAGAGTTTTGGTTTTGGCATTAATTATATATATATGTTTACGCAAGTGCAAAGTTTATTGTTATTTTTTATAACATTCAGTTTTTATGTTAATCAATTTATATGAATGCAATCCTAGCCCATATATTTTTAGGAGGTGACATCCATGTACTCTAAACAATAATACTATCCCATTCTAATATGTTACGTTATCTTCAAGATAAATTCATTTGAATAAAAAATATATAAATGCAATCCTTGCCTATATATTTGGGAGGCTACATCCATGTACAAACCAAACTTGATTTTCCACAATATGAACAATATAGGATGGGGACAATACCTCCTATAAATTAATAATTTATGAACACAATAGGATGCAGACACAATTGAGTAAAAACAAAGACACAACTACACCTAGACCATATCATACCTAGACAAGTAGAGGTATCATATGCTTATCGAATGGCATGACAGGGCCAAATTCGGCCATGTTCATGCACAGGGACAGGCCTGAATTCAAGCCTGTCCCTATACATGGACATGGCCATATTTGGCCTTGTCCATGTACATGGAAATTCCCGAATTTGGGCATGTCCCTATACATGGACATGGCCGAATATGGCCTTGTCCATGTACAGAGTGTTAGGACCACACAATGTACCTTTTTGCCCATTCTTTTTGCCATTATTAGACCCTTGATCACCTGTATTTAGACTCATATTATCACTTCATTTGATCATTCCAAGGTATACAACGTCCTTTCTCATTACTATATGCTTAATCTGTTTTGCATAATATTTTACATCACTTTTGTACTTAACCATTGATTAGACTGCAGACTAGAATTCAAAGCCTGTTGTTGAAACACAGTCCAGGACGTAGATGCTGAAACACGGAGCCATTACACTCTGAAGTCCCTGCTACTGAAACACAGTTCAGGTTGCAGATGCTGAAACATGGAGTTGTTACACAGACCGAAGCCCCTGATTGCTGAAACACAGTCCGAGGTCCCTGTTGCTGAAACACAGTCCGAGGCCCCTAGTGCTATAACACAGAACTGTCATACAGTCTGGAGTCGCAGAGGCTGAGACACAGAGCTGCTACAAAGCTTAGAGCTACAGATGCTGAAACACAGAGGAGACCGCCAGAACCAACGATGCTGAAACACAAGCCGTTACAGTTAGCGGTCAAGGTCGACATAGTCAAGAGCGCAATTCACATGGCTGAAACAGCCCGTGAATTGCGATGCTGAAACAACATCAGCAACGATGAGAAGGAGCTGTTACACCAACCGTAACAACAATACCTCGTTCAGCTCCTGTATTAGCATTCGGTTGCGTGAGAATAGGACATCCTATGCTGATTTAGAAAGAAGATCCGATTTAGGATAGGATTCTGATATGCTTTGTAACGATTGTATCGAAGGGATTTCCTCTTTAAATCAGAGGAATTCACCATTCGAGGGGATCCAAGTTTTGATGTATTGAAGCAACTCCAGAGAAGCGGGACGTATTCTATCCTTTCAATTTGTAATGTGATATTTCAACAGATGAATATAAGACTGCTTTGAGTACCCTTTTTTAGCTTTTCGTTCAGGGGAATCTTGTGAGAAGGGAGGGCCCACCTTCTTCACAAGATTCACCCATTAGTTAGGAGTGTGTTGAGTATTTCTGTTCATGCTTTGTTTAACTGTCGTTTGCTGAAACACTGTTTTTAATGGATTCTGCTTTGCTGAAACACTACTGACTCTGTCTTAAGTTTAATTGCATGGAATTTGTAATTCTTTTTATCAGCAATCTCGTGTGATGATTTTATGAGGCTAGCAGAGATTTGATTAAAGGTTCCTGCTCAGACAGAAAGGGATCGAAATATCATACTCTCTATAGAATTCAATTACTGCAAGTGTGCTAGCCAGAGGTCCGGTTAAAAGGTTCATGCTCAGACAGGAAGGAATCCAAATATCTCGACTTCTGTAGATTTCATTTACTGCTGCAAGAGTGGTAGACAAAAATTTGGTTAAAGGGTTCCTGCTCAGACAGGAAGGAATCACAACACCTTGTCTTCTGTAGATTTCATCCACTACTGCAAGTGTGCTAGCTAGAGATTTGGTCAAAGAGTTCCTGCTCAGACAGGAAGGAATCACAACACCTTGTCTCCTGTAGATTTCATTTACCTCTGCA
>SNQJ01S0092033.1:0-32580 GCA_010110895.2 Picea sitchensis | reverse complement strand
CTATTCACTTTTGTTAATTTTCCTATTAGTGAAACAAGATAGTTTTAGATTGGCTTTGACCATCTCTACATCTTTGTTTCGCAACTTAGTTAGTTCAAGTTTTATTAGATTTATAATTAGAAAACAGAAAATACAAAAATGTGTTTTATTTATCTGCTTCTGAAAACAATTATATTTACATTGATTTTGCAACGCTTTCATTAAAACTTGCAACCTGTAAATTCTGTTCATAAGTGATATGTCCATATTTCCTTTTTTCTGTTTAATATATTTGTAAATAATCAGATTAAAGTTCATAGATTATTATAGTTTTAGTATTAGATAGTTTTCCTCTTCTCTTTATTTTAGGACCCTATATTGGCTAATGGAGCCATTAAACCCGCCAGAACATGTTACACCAAAAGGCTTGGGTTATTTAGACAACCCCGGGCCAAACCTGTTCTTCCAGTTGACGGTCTGTCAAATTTTCCTGTCAACAAATGGCGCTATAAGGAGGGCTTGATTTCAATTGATGGCACGTGGAGGTCACAAGACTCCCCACACACACACTCGCTCCCCTGTTGTAACACGTAGTCGCTCAGACAACAACTTTATGCTTGAAACATCAACTACCTCAAACAATAATCATGAGATTCCCATTGAACCAGTAACACTAGATCCTCAAGGGGATGACGTCCAAGAAATTGTTCGTCAGTCACTCATAAGGACACATAGTGCCTTGGCCCATATCAGACAACCTGGAAGGCCACTTAATCAACCCTTATATTTCTCGGATATCCGAGAACAACTTGAAGGCACTGGTCTACTCTTGAACCCTTTAGGAGATAATACCACTAATCCTATCGAAACACCTACTCTTGGAGTCGGAGGGTCTGGTATCCCACCTTCTCCTCCTAGTTCATCTCCATCCTCTTTAGGAGGAGAGTCATATGACGAAGGGAGTTCCTCATCCAAATCATCTCGGCCTCCAACACCACCCACACGCATGGAAAACCAAAACAATCATGCTAGACCTTGGCTCTATCAAGATGTCGTGGTTGTACCTAGACCGCAACATCCATTGTCGAAACACCCGGAGAAATGGTTTCCTAAATTTGATCCAGATTCAAAACAATCTGCTGAGGATCACATAAAAAAAAATGTGTTGGCCATTAGACTCCGAAGTGTAGAGCATGAATATGTAGTATGCAGACTCTTTCCTAATACATTTGAGGGCAATGCCTCCATGTGGTCTTTCGCCCAACAACCCCAAACCATTGTCTCTTGGGACAAGTTTGAAACTTGTTTCTTAGAGAAGTTTGGAGATGATAAATCTCCTAAAGTCTTGGTTATGGAGCTCTCCAATCTAAAGATGAATCCTAAGGAGAAAGTAAAATATTTTAACCAGATATTTATTACGTTAAAGAATCGAATTCCCACATATTCAATGCCCGTTGAAAGTCTAATTGTCGCATATTATACCAAAGCCCTACATAATAACATAGCAATTTGGGTTAAAAGGTCTAAAAAGAGCACACTGTTGGAGGCCTTCGAGGAAGCAAGCCAAGTTGAAAAGGATATACTAAGCTTAAAAGACAATCTCACTAGTGAATTTGAAACAGCTTCATCCTCTAAAAAGAAAATAGAAACCCTTACTAGGCCTCCCCAAACCAAAATTCAACCTGAAGATTTAGACCTAGAAAGATTACAGAAGGCTTTCCAAAAACTATCAAATCAAGTCGTGGATTTGAAGAGATCATTCGAGGAGGCAATCTCAAGAAAAGGAATTTTTAAACCTCTTTTCAGAAAACCTTTTCCTCCCAACCGGCCAAACCAGACCACTGAAGGTCTTAATTTCGAAAGATTGCAATACGCTTTGCAAACCATTCTAGAAGCACATGATAATTTTGTTTCTGCCCCTCCTGGAAATTCTAAAGACATAGTTGAGGAAGAAGTAGAAGAAGAAGAAGAATCATCCCCCAATATCTTCGGTCACTTTTCTGACAGTATTTTCCAAGCAAATTTTGAAACTATCCACCCCTACAACACAAGAAGAAAAACTCAAAACAAACCTTCTTCTGAAGTGAGTAATAATGTCTTTCTGAAGTAGTCAAAGCAAGCTGAAATGAAATAGAGTTTAGCAAACCCAGTTTTGAATATGACTTAAGTGAATATCTGAAAAAACTAAGGGCTAATATTTATGTTTTCTAGCTTTTGAAATTTCCTCTTATTTTGCAGAAGATGCTTCAAAGTATCACAGAAAACAGTAAGAATAGTGATCCTAGTAGCAAGAAAACTGCAGAAATTGGTTCTAAAACAACCAAAAATATCCTAACTAAAACAACATATGAACCTTCAGATAAAAGGGATTTAGCTGAAAAAATTGTATCAAATGTAGATAAAATTGTTTTAGGGACAACGACAAAAAATCAGCAGAATTTTGTTGTTAACGTTCGTAAAAATGTCCCGCCTTTCTTATTAACGTTTGAAATTTTTAATATGAATGTACATAATTGCATGGTCGATTTTGGTGCATCATCGAATGTGATGCCTTTATCTGTTTGTCAGAAAATTAATGCAGAAGTTCAACCTTCTAATCTCAAAATCATTCAGCTTGATCGGACGAACGTTAAGGTAATTGGTGAACTTAAGAATGTTCTGGTTAGGTTATCTTTTAATCCTAAGGTTCACCAAATTATTAACATTATTGTCGTTGACATCCTTGAAGTCTATGGTTTTTTTTTAAGTAGGGACTGGTCTAAACAGCTGCACGGTTACTTTGCCACAGATTGGTCTCATTAGTGGTTTCCGGAAAATGGATATCCAAATAAAATTAGAATAATTCGTGAACATTATCTCAACCACACCGTGACGGATCTAAATGATGAAAACGAACCTTTTACCACATCTACTAATTCTTTTGAAATGCAGGGAATAAATACTTTCTTTGGTAACTTCATGACCGAAATTTCTCCTATCACTGATCTTGAGCAGCAGTCAGAAGTTATGACCTATACCCAAACATCAACTTTTTCGAATGTGTCAAATGCTCCCGACGAAGCTCAAATCTGGTCATTATACTTTAACAGATCCAAATCCAAAGAAGGAGTCAATGCAGGATGTGTGCTCATAGATCCCGCAGGTAATAAGACTTTCATTGTCTGTTGATTAGAGTTCGAATGCATTAATAACAAGGTCGAATACGAATCACTTTTACAAAGGCTTAGGAAAGCTGTGGATATGAATGTACAGAGCTTAATGGTATTCGATGATTCAAAAATCATGGTTAGGCAGGTAAGAAACTCCATACATTACTTGTCACCACATTTGAAAAGTTACCAAACTGAGGTATGGAGTTTAATGCAAAACTTTTCAACATTTAACATAAATTCCATTCCCAGACTAAGTAATTCAGAGGCTGATTTGTTGGCTAATGTCGCTTCTAAACTATTGTTTGCAGAAGGTCTTTCCCCTAATGCATTTTTGATTGAATTGTTGTTCAAGCCGTCGATCCCAGATAACATCACCAATTGGAGAGTGTTCGACGATGACCAGCAGATCATCAAATTCTTGCATATGGAGGAAACCTTTCAAGGTGCAATCATTGATGAAGGTAGTCATGATGAAAACCTCTGCAACTTCACAGTAATATCATATCCTAGATCTCCTGAATCGACGTCTGATCTGGTAAACTCTATTCCCATATCCATTGTAAGACTAGAGAGGTTTTATGACTTGCATGATAAGTTTAGAGGGTCAGTTAATTGTAAAACGAATAGTTCTACTTTGACTTATGAGACGATAAATTTAGGGACTAAGAAAAATCCTCAAAATATTAATTTGGGAATGGGATGCTCTGAGCAAGAACGATTTTCCTTTATAAAATTGTTTAAAGAATTTAAAGACGTTTTTGTCTGGATGTATGATGATTTGAAAACATTTGATCCTAATATAATACAACATGTCATCCCCATGAAACAACAAACTCATCCTTTTTCAGCAGAAATTAAGAAAGATGCACCCCAAATTGGAACCCATTGTTAAGAAAGAACTGAATAAATTACTAAATGCAAAGATAATTTTCCCGGTGAGACACACAATGGGTGTCTAACATAGTTCCTGTAAGGAAAAAAGTGGTGAAATTCGACTCTGTGTCGACTTTCATAACTTGAATCGAGCATCTGATAAAGATAACTATCACGTTCCTCCAATGGAAAAAATTCTTTAGTAGGTATCTAGTTCAGAAAGACTATCTCTGTTAGATGGTTTTTCAGGGTACAACCAGGTCCTCATGTCTCCCCCGGATCATCTCAAGACCACTTTTCATACCCCATGGGGGACTTATGCCTATAGGAAGATGCCTTTTGGGATTATAAATGTTGGGGCCACTTTCCAGAGAGCAATGGACATTGATTTTCGTGGTCTCATAAATCAATCAGTAGCGGTCTATCTTGATGACGTTACCATTTTCTCTAAAAATAAGAAAGATCACTTGTCTCACCTTAGGGTTGTCCTAGAATGATGTTGCAAGTATGGCATATCTCTCAACCCTAAGAAATCAATATTTGCAGTAGAGCAAGGAAAACTACTTGGTTTCATAGTGTCCAAAGATGGAATGATTATCGATCCCGAAAGAACCCAAGCTATTGCCAAACTTCCCTCTCCTTCCTCTGAAAAATCCATGCAATCCTTTTTAGGAAAAATTAATTTCGTCAGAAGATTTGTCCCAAGTTTCTCAGAAATGGTAAGACCTTTACATAATTTAATTAAAAAGGATGTTCAGTATCATTGGGGACCCCAAGAAAATCAGGCTTTTGATTCTATTAGAAAAGAAATAATAGAAGTTCCTTCCTTTATGAGTCTCGATTTCTCTTGGGATTTCACTCTTTATACTTTCGCCTCCGACCGATCTTATGTTGTTGTGTTAACACAAAAGAATGTTGAAAGCAATGAAATACCCATTGCCTTCATGAGCTTATATTTCAAAGGGACAGAGCTAAATTACCCAGTTCTAGATCAACATGCATATGTTGTTTTTAGAGCAGTGAAACACTTCCGGTCATACTTGCTGAAATCCAAAACTAAAGTCAGTGTTCCTTACCCTGTTGTAAGAAATTTATTAGTACAAAAGGAATTGGGTGAAAAACGGGCAAATTGGATGACATTGTTACAATAATATGACCTCGAAATAACTCCTGCACAAATTGTTAGAGGTCAGGGCCTATGTAAACTAGTGGTTGATTCAGTTGAAGGACAAGAAAGTCAAATTAACATCTCAACTATAAATCCGCACAACGAGAAACAAATCAGTTGTACACAAGTTGCTGCTAATTCTTGGTATGATGATATTAAATTTTATTTAACACATGGATCTGCTCCTCGCTATCTTGACCCTAAAAACAGAAGAGCACTCAGGTTAAAATCTGCATTTTTCCAGTTAATAAATTATGTTTTGTTTCGAAAGAATTTCGACGGTGTTCTTATGTGTTGTTTGGGAAAGGAAGAATCAGAAAAAGTACTATCTGAACTTCATGCAAGTGAAGTTGGTGGAAACTTCAGTGGAGACACCACTTCTCACAAAGTGTTAAGAGATAGGTACTATTGGCCCACTTTGTTTAAAGGCGTCCACACTTTATGTCGTAAATGTATAATTTACCAAAAGGTTGTAGGACGGGTCAAGAAGGCAACATTTCCTTTGCAGCTTGTCACTGTAGATTCCCCTTTTCAGCAATGGGGTCTTGACAACATAGGACCGATTAATCCTTCTTCTTCATAGAAACATAAGTATATTAATACAACAATTGATTATTTTACTAGATCGTCTGAAATTGTACCTTTGAAAGTGGTAAACACAAATCAGGTAGTATCTTTCCTTAATTTGCATATCATTACTGAATTCAACATTCCAGAATGTCTAGTCTTTGATAACGCATCTTATTTCTCATCCCTCGATATGAATGTGTTTTCTTTAGAAAAAGGGATTAAATTGAAATATTATGCCAGCAACTACCCCCAAGGAAATGGTCTAGCAGAATCAACATACAGAAATTTGATCAAGATCATTAAGAGGATAGTTTCTTAAAACCACAAGAACTGGCACAACGTACTATTTAATGCACTCTGGGATGATAGAGTGACACCAAAAGAGTGACACCAAAAAACTTTATTGGTAATTCCCCTTTCTTTCTCGTTTATGGGAGAGAAGCAATCCTCCCTCCTCATGTTTTACTTCCATCTTTGCAATTATTGCAGAAAGTCCAAGAAGAGGTATGTCCTCCTCTGGAAAGTCGAATTAATGCCTTATTAAAACTGGAGGAAGTAAGACCGCAAGCAAAGAAGAAGTTGGATCAACATCAACAGATTGTAAAAAGCTGGTTTGATTCAAACTCTTCTTCAGATAGGAAATTCGAGGTAGGAGACTTGGTTGTCAAATGGGATAAACTGCACAAGGGAAAAGGGGAACATACCAAGTTCCAAAATTTGTGGTTGGGACCATTTATAATTTCTGAGAAACTAGGTCCCAGCTCTTTCCGTCTGCACAGTTTGGAGGGATAGCCAGACACTTTCCCAGTGAATGGTGAAGCTCTCAAAAGGTATTTCTCCTGATAATTCTAGATGCACCTCTCTGTACATATTTTTCTGTTTTAATTTTCCTTTTGTCTTTTCATTTTTCTTGTTTTCACTGGTTTCTGAATAAATTTATGTCTGGGTCATCATTTAGTTCATGAAAGGAAACCAGAAGTCTCATCATAAATAAATAGTCAAGGTCACTCCAAAGCATCAGTACTGTATATTGCTAAAACTCAGACTAGTAAAGGAAACATTTTGTTCAAAATAGTCTTCCTGGTTTCACTTTATAATTATGAGAAGATACAATCATCATTAAAACTCTTTATGTTGCCCCTGTTTTTAAAGAAAGCAACTCAAGTATTCCTTCCTGTCCTTGAAAAGTTGTTCTTGTCAGAAAACTAAGTTCAGATCATGATGAAGGTCGTCAAACAAAAATTTAAGTCGGAAAATATCAAGTTTTTTGAATTCTGAAATTTTCAGCATCACCCCGCTCTCCTGAAGATCATAAAGATTATGTCAAATTGTAAATAACTTCTAGAGATATGAAAGCACTATAAAGTGTGGGAAGTGACTGTAAACCCGCCGAGATACTAAACAGGTCTTCAGGTAGCAGGTAAATGCATGCATGATGCCAAGGCAACTTCGTCGGGGTACTAAACAGGCCTGCTGGCAGCGAAGCAATGTCGGGTTCAAGAAAATTACCAAGTTTAACTTTTTGGTATTAATTGTAAAATTTCCTTCATCTTGAATTGATAATTCTTGGACAGGGTAGAGGTGTCAGAGTGGGTTAAATGACATCCCTGTTGAGGCTATGGATGCATGCTGGAAGCAGCGGCCCTGTAAACAGTATCAGAGTCATTTTCCTAAACATCGTCTCACTCATAAATAAAACTTGTCACCAGATTGCATTTGGACAGAAACACATCTGACACTAAACTGTGTGATTTTTTATTTTGATCGGGATGCTTAACTTACCGTCGACCGTTCTTTAATTTTTCAATCATTCTGATCTGTCCTAACATGAACTTTCTGGTGATGCAGAGATAACTTCTTCACCCAGTAAGTCACCATTGTTGGCAGCCCTACACGATTTTGTTATTTGAACAAGAAATTACATTTTTTGTAGCTTCCTTCACCTCATCTTGTAAATATTATCATTTTGAGATGATTACTGGATTAGATAAGATGTTCATTAATTCTTTAAGTTTCCATTTTCATTTTGTTTTATGTTTGATTCATGACTGAAATAATGAATCAAACATGAAAACTTAGCTTCATATTATATTTTCTATACAAGGCTTTCTTTTTAAGGGCCATCATGCTTATATCCAATTTAAATCCAACACTTGATTGACATATCTTTGGAATGTTTTGGATATTGATATAATTTTTATATTCTTAGATGGTTTGCATTTGAATTATGAGGATTTTTGTTTTGATATATTTAAACCCTTTGCAAAAACAATGGTTGTGCTAGTAGTCATGTTAATCAATGAGCAACTATTGTACTATGTACTTAACTCACCTTGTTGGCATAGTGAATTAATGAGCCTCTCATTTCGGGTATAGGTTATCGATTATGTGTGTCAGGTTTTCATTACCAAGGATGGTAAAGCTTCATGATCAAACCCTCGATGTTCATGCTATGATAACATAGGGACTTCGTTATGGTTGTTTCCCTTTTATCCATTCGGATTTGTTCCTATCGCTCCTACCATCCAAACCTAGAATTGTTTTGATTCACCCCTATTACATCCTAGTTTCATTTTTAATGGCTCCTGTTGTTTGTTTGGAGCCGAATGGCTCCCAGGAATTGATATCACACGATGATGCGATCGTATATTTAAAGAGTTGAGGCTGGGAGGCCTTCCTTAAAATATTCGAAGGCCATAACCTTCAGGTGGCGAAGGCCTTCGCACAGACTTTCGATGGATGCAAAGCGAATATTAGGGATACCCAGTTAGAGGTAACTAAGGAGTTTGTGAGTGAATCCATAGGGCTTCCATCCACCGGAGAGAAATGGTTCAAAAACTCAAAGATCGAAGAAGTATCTTGGAGCCTCTTCATGACCTCCAGGAAAATCAATTGCTACGAAAAAGGTATCCCCATTTCTTTGGTTAAACCTAGGTGGCATGGCGTGTTGTCGATTCTAAAACAATTCATGACCTGTGAGGTTCGTTATGGTTTAGTTTTCCTCTATCATATACGAATCCTTATGCATTTCATTAGCTTTAAATTAAACATGCCTTTCTATCCGTTGAGAAGCATCTACAAAATGTCTAAAAGGTATAAGAGACAGAGCCTCTACTCTAGTATTTTCCATCACAACATGATTAAAATTCTGTTGATTCACCATTTGACAACCGTGGGTGATTGCTGGGATGGATTTTTAACAAGAAATGGTTTTGGTATGACCATTCATGTAGAAATCCTTAATTTGTGTGAACCACTGATGAAAAAACAATCTGACATTTCAAATAATGAACCAGACTCTCTAAACAAAAATCCTCCAGATGAGCTAATGCCAAGTTAGTCTTCACATGAGAAAAAGGTTGTTGAATTCGAGTTAAGTGAACCTCCTATGCCTGAACTAGATGCTGGACAAAACGCCACTGTGAAACCCGATGTAAAAAAATCTTGCAAATAGACAAAACAAAAACACACAGCATTAGGGTTTCAAAACAAAAGAGCAGGTTATCTTATTTCGAGAAAATTGAGGAATTGAAACGACGCTCATTTGAGCTCGATTGGACCTATCGAGGTCAATGAGGTCCCGAACTCCGAAATAGAATATTTCTTGGCTTTAGAAGACCCGGATTGTCAAAGATCTGATCCTGCTGAACCCTATGACTTTGTTACCAATCTTCCACTGTGTCTCAGGGGTAAGAAGGGGTTCCCTGGTATTGGGCTTGGTCAAGGGAAAATAATAGGTACGGTCGATACAGCCAGTTTTGATTGTACACTTCATCAACATATCCTTCCTCCTGTACAGTGTGATGTTTGTTTACACTGGATTGAACAATATTACACCGGTATGCCCATCCTTCAGGCTTGGATTAAAACACTCACAGCTCAAAGCGAATCACTGAGACAAGAAAATCTCGACCTCAGAGTAAATACAGAGAGGAGGGCTAAACAACTTAAGAGGACATGGAATATTGATCTGAAAATAGAAGGCTGACTTGTTATGCTATGCAAGCACCCCTACTTCATTAAAATAAACTTTACAGGACCTTGCTTCATGTGTATAAATATGCAATATAAACTTATGTGTTAAGTTTTATGCTTCTTCTTGGCACCTTCTTGTAAATACTTATGTATGAGGAAATGTTCTTGTAAATATGGTTAAATATGTACTTCACATAAATACACAGCAACAATATTTGCAGCAAACAAAACCATCAAACGCGCTTTAACAAGAACAACATGATAAAGGAGTTCACCCCTACGGGCTACATCTCCTTGAGCCTCCATAATGGACTTGGCTCCTGGGATTAATTAGTCAAAAGTTATTTTACTGAATCTTTGCTCAACTCAGCCCGGAAAAGCGGTACCATTGATATTAGAACACATAAAAACCCCAAAATGACTAATACAACTCTGAAAGCGGATCATGGCTCATCCGGGCGCCAGCCTCTTACACACATGTGGCCCATAAGCTTCCATGACTTCTCTTTGGCAAAAACACACACCTTAAAGTCATCAAAAGTCTACGAGAACATGTCCCAATGTGTTGAGGCACATAGCAATAGCCAAACATGATATTTAAATCACAGAAAACAAACATAGGCTCCTGGAAAACCGTAATGTCTTGATCCAATGAGGGATTTAAGCTCCCTGGAGCTTCCTGGAGCTTCAATGGTGAAAAACTTGCTGAAGAAGTCTTCAAGTGGCTGTGAAAATGGCGCAAATCTTGCTGAATAAGCCTTCAAATGGCTGTGAAAATGGCACCAATGGATCCAGCACGTCCAAAAACCCCTGGCTGGGCTTTTACGGCACCTCAATCGGCCAAACGATGAAGAAGTTATGCCTCCTCCATCTTCCTCCTTCAAGTTTTGCTGGAACTGGTTCTACAAATCGCACTCTTGTGTAAATGAACCTGGAACACGCTCCCGAAACACGTTTTAACCTAGCACCGGGCGCAACCGCGCCAACGGTGCAAACCGTAGAACGGTTAGGGCGCCTCTAGCCCCCAACCGCCTCGGCATTTGGTCATATGACCCATGCGCCCTTGGGCTCGGCGAAAAAGTGGTTAATCGTTGGGCAACCACCCGCGCGGTTAAACCACCGGTCAAAACGGAATACAAACGCACGTTAACCAAAGGTTTAAGTGTTACAAACCCCGCGCCCATTTAAATTACACGGTTATGTGTGTTAAAACATTACAACCGCGCGAAATGGCATGTACAATGCAAAAACTTTGGTTATATAAAAACCCCGCGATAACACATGTTACATATATGAAATACATTACAAATGCAATGTAATGTAACGAAATGCGCGCGCACAAATGGTTAACACTCCTGGTCACATATGTGTATGCCGAAACCACGGGCTAGGGCTAAGCCCTGGCCCGAACCCCCACTCAAATACAAATACACCAAATTTAAATATATACCGGTTTACTTCTATAACAAAAAACACCGACGGGTATGTTGGTTAGCGGAGAGTTATGAAGGCGTGTGCTATGGGAGGTCCACAGTTCGAATCTCGGCCAGGCCACAAAATTTTATACAAACGAACCATAAACCAAAAATGAGGGGGACACGTGGCGCCCATGGATTGGGCCACGTGTCCTCATATTATTTGCCAACACCCGGACACGTGTCGTCTTCTCATTCGCCAACAGTCAATCAATCAAAACGTGCCACGTCACCTACCTGCCACGTCACTTGCCACATGCATTGCTGACGTCAGCATGTGCCACGTGTCACCCTTCCAGTGGTGACACGTGTCACTTCCAGATTGGTCAAATCATATGCCAAAAATGCCCAAAATGCATGACACGTGTCACGCCCAGGAGCTGCCACGTGGCCCGTACGGTCTTGCCACGTCACTGTATGGCCGCCACGTCAGCTGTACGGCCTGCCACGTCAGCTGTACGGCCTGCCCAGTCAGCATCAAAATTTCCCTGTTTGGCTCGGCGAACAGACCTCGATAACTTCTCCATACGGACTCCGTTTGCGAAAGTAAATATACCGCCGGAATCAGGAGAACGAGACGGACGCAGTGGCACTGTTTTCATCGCAATCCGAGCACTTTGAAATTTGAGCAAATTTTTGCCCCCTGGTCCAGATTTTGATCAAATATAGTGATAAAAAATGCAAACAGTTTTAAAGCCATAATCAATTCCGAGCTACCCTGATCCATCTTTAGTCAATTGTTGAAATGGGAAAACGATTTTCCTCTTATTATATTCATGTTATCTATTTTGAATCGAATCAATTTGAAATCAGATTTTGTTTGCTAAGATAAGACTAGCTACAAAATCTTTCGATTATGTAGCCAAGTCATTTTTAAATAAAAAAATTAGAAAATAGTTATTAGAAAATGTATAACTTATTCTTGTTTCATTTTCAGGAAATAGTATATCTTGATGTTGATCATCTGGTGGAAACATGTTCGATTTTGCATTGGAATGATTAGTTTTTTCCTTTTCTGTTTTCTTTTGTAAAAACTTTTATTAATTTTTGGGAAAAATCAACTCAGTTATGAGTGGTTGTTAGCTCTCTATTTTCGTAATACTTTTGATCTCATGAGATCCTATCCTATCCTAGGAGATAGGGAGATGGGATTTCAAAACACTTTAAATACTCTTCATTTTAGAAAGGAAAGACATCTTTACCTGGAACATATTATGGGCAAATGATTTTCAAAACTTAATGGAATAGCTTATAACAATTCGGCTTTAGACCAATGTGAATGCTCTCTCATTTAGGTTTTGCCTCTCTTATTTTGGAGTAGTAACGTGTTGTATAGATTTAGTCTCAATGACATGTGATATTCCATTTTATTTGATATTTTAAATGTTGTCTTTAATTTGTTGTTTCAATCAATTATCATTGTGATCATCATATTAATCGTAAGATCATGATTTTTGTCTGATGTTAGTTGATTAATAATATGAACATTTTACATTAAGATTTATATTACTGTGATTGTTCATAATTATAAGATCATCGTGTATACTCATCTATTATTTTGTTCTCATATTCTGGCTGCCAACAAACATCTGGAGTTTGTTCTGGAGGCATCATTATCAGACTGTCATAGATTTTTCTTACAGGCAGGACAGTTGGATTATTCGATTGCACAGAAGACATAGACATGATATAAAACTCAGGTTAGCTTTATTTCTATTCACTTTTGTTAATTTTCCTATTAGTGAAACAAGATAGTTTTAGATTGACTTTGACCATCTGTACATATTTGTTTTGCAACTTAGTTAGTTCAAGTTTTATTAGATTTATAATTAGAAAACAGAAAATACAAAAATGTTCTTTCTTTATCTGCTTCTAAAAACAATTATCTTTACATTGATTTTGCAATGCTTTCATTAAAACTTGCAACCTATAAATTCTATTCATAAGTGATATGTCCATATTTCCTTTTTCTATTTAATCTATTTGTAAATAATCAGATTAAAGTTCATAGATTATTATAGTTTTAGTACTAGATAGTTTTCCTCTTCTCTTTATTTTAGGACCCTAGCTTGGCTAGCGGAGCCATTAAACTCGTCAGAACAAGTTACACCAAATGTCTTGGGTTATTTAGACAACCCTGAACCAGACCTATTCTTCCAGTTGACGGCCTATCAAATTTGCCCGTCAACAGGTTGGAAGGGAGAGTGATGTACATTCTCTGCACGTCACTCAAACACCCCTCAAGTCTGTCAATCTAGTCATTCTTGCACTTTGGTTTTAGCTCTGGTAGTTGTTGATGCTTCACATTGTTCAGTCATGAAGGAGGCATACAATCTAGCTTTCTTCCTCACGCAGGATTTTCCAGGTATGGGTTCCTTACTCTTCCATCCATGATGGTTACTTTGTCCTTTGAATCAATTTTTGGCTCAGGATTGCTCGTGGTGTGTGTTTTTCTTAAGCTGTTATGAGATATTTGAACTGTGTATTGGTGTTGTGTCTGTGGTTTCTTATGGTGACTAGTCTGGATTGTTGGCACTTTAAAAAATAAATGGTTAAACTCTCCTTGTTGTGTTTAATATTTGCATGGGTTTATTGGATTAAATGGAAGTGAAGCCTTCTCGGCCACATTTTGGGTTTTTTGAGTCTGGCACCTTTGTTGATATTGAGTATCACAACTTGCCAAAGGTTTGGGTTGTGCATGTATATTATTTATGGATTGTTACAGCAAGTCTCTGTGTTCAAGATTGCCACTCATTTTTTCTCCGTGGTTGATATTTTTCGACCCTGTGGGTTGCAATATGAATTGTTGGAAGATTTAATCATTTTTCTGCCTTGACTTGGAAAAACCCCAAGCTGCTAGATATCATTGCATTTCCCTCACTAACAGTGTTGCCTGGAAAGCATTGCACAGTATGGGTTTAACATCACCCAGAAGTTAATGGAATCATTACACATGCTTTTGGTTGGTCACGGGTTGTTCTTGAATGCTCATATTATAGTGTTGTTTGAGAGATTGGCTTCATTTCATTTTCTTGTTGTAGTTGGCAATCTGTCATTTTGGTAACCCTCAGAGTCAAGAGTATTGTTACATGTTATATCTCTATGGTTAATTGTGAAAGGGCATGAACTATATGTGCTTTCAGATACCTAATCCTCTGGTTGAACCACCTGTTCATACCTTCCACTTGTTGTTTAAAACCCTAAAGATGATATTGTTATAATTTTACTCTAGTCAATGGTTGATGGAGTACTATGCATGCTTGGTTACAAGGGCACAATTTGGATATGTTCCTCGTTTGACAATTTTGGAAGAAGACTATACCTAAATGTTTATGTGAAGCTCGGGCTTGAAGTATTGCATGGTTTGAATGTTATGTTGAATGTATTTAAAAGACACATGTGTGCGAATTTGATTGGAGCCCAATACAGAGTTATAACGTCTAGTTTGATTGTGTAATGGACAAAAGTGATGGTAAATATTGTGCATGTTCCTATTGGCTTTAAATAATGATTATTTAGATATAAATTGTTGCAAGCAATGTGCATATTCCTGTTAATTTTAAAAGTATTAAGCATTGAAGTTATGAATGGTTTTGGCTCAAAGGGTTATTGTGGTTTATCGTATCGATTGCAATTTTGTTTTTTAGGACTGTTATATAAATATTATATGGGTACAAAGTCTGTTGTAATTGAATATTATGGGCATATGGATTACTGTTTGGAAGCCAGCAAGCAATTTGTAAAGGAAGTAATAGTTTAAATTGTAATATTGAAAAGTGAATATTGTTGAACTTTGGAGGCATGAACAGAGATATGTTTGATTGTTTGTTTTGGTTTATTTTTATATGAACAGTATTGATATTATGTCCCTGTCATTTTACCAATTTTCGCCCATCACATCCCCCTCATAATCCCAATTTCATTTATGAAATCCATGTTCTGTGAAATAAATTAAAAGGTATGTGCAACGGCGACAAGAGAGATAACACAGTAATGGTTGACAACTTATATTTTTGTATTTTATTACACAATTAAATTATTTAATTAATTGTTGAACAATATTTGTGTATTAATCCCCTATCATTATACCAATTTTCTCTCATAACACTCCCTCCATATGTCCCATCAACCCTATCACCCCCTGTTCACTTGGTGATTGTTAAATGGTTTGTTATGGATGGATTTGCATGTATCTCGTGTCAATTTCTGAGCCAATTTTTTATTCATGCAAGCATAATGTCATGTATGGTTTATTAAGGGCTTAGTTACTGACGAACTGCTACTACATGATGATTTTCTTTAGTAGGGGAAACCATGGCAGAAATAACAGAGGCCGGGGAAATTATAATAGAGGTCCTAGAAGGCCTAGATTTTCCATTCAATTTGATGTTGATCCCCAAGAATTGAACCAGTTGTTCCAAGTTGGGTTGTTTAACTGGATTGGTCATGGAATAGTACACCCTCAGCCAGAGAGACCCCCCTTCCACCACCTGTCTATCCTAATGTCCAGATTGCTTGTGTTGATTCGCCTGTTCAATCCTCACATGCTAGTAAAAGACTAAAAACTGATGTGCCCCGTGTACAAGGTAAAGGCAAAGCAGTTTCCTCCCCTTCTTCTCCATCAAATGATTCCTCAAAATCTGTGTCTTCCTGCATGAAATTGAAAGATGATTGTTCACATGATATCAGTGAGATACAGCCTCAAGGTTGTAATCAACCACGGGCTACTTATGGGAAATCAAAGGGGGACAACAGTGATAAAAGAAATATTTCCTCTCAGAGTGGCAAGTATGGCTTTTAGACTGTGTTTTTTTTATAAATTGAGTTGATGAAGACAATGTTATTGATTTCATAATTTTGGGATAGCAAGCTTTGTTTTGGTATTTTGTGGATCATATGGATAATATGGATGATGTGTATATTTATATATTTTTTGGATATGATATAAATTATTTATGTTATTTAAATATCCAATTTGAAACATATTTAAGGGATCTACAAGGGGGTCTTTTGGTTTAAATGATTATCCTTTTGTGTTATACTTTATGATTTGAAAAGAATATATTTACAGGAGTCACAAGGGGTCCCACCTACCTAGTTATTATTAATTAAAGACCCTTAACTCTATTATTATTATTTACCTCTCCTAAACTAATTAGTTAAGTCAAACTAACTTAACTAAATAAAGTAGTTGAACTACTTCAACTTATTTGGAAAGAATAAAAGTTGAATGAGAAGAAGAAACAAAGAGAGAATAGAAGTAGAAAGCAAGACTAAGGTTTGCTATTTTGGTTTCATAAGATAGTTTCAGTTTTCGTTCATTCTTGAGTTATTCAAAGCCTAATTCTCTTTGTGACAACAGGGTCTTATTGTAGACAGCAAGGTTCAAGACTGAACCAAACTTTTCAGACATGTGTTTTAGAGGTGTTGATCCATACTTTATAGTCTGTGTATTCTTGTCTGTTTGTGAATTAAGTTTCATGGTTGATAAAGAATATCTTGCAGAGTCAAATTGGCAGCAGTCTATGGAAAGCTGGTCCAGATTACAAATTTCAGTTTTACTTGATTGTCAGAGTCTTTTTGTATGGTGTTCATTGGGGATCTCTAAATCATACTTTGGTCCATGCCCTCATAGGGTTTTGTAAAGAGAAAAACATTGTTGATACCTCAGTATGAAATAAATCAGATTGTTAGTATGTCTTATATATGTGTATTGATGACTTGGTTACTTTTTGTTTTTTGGTCTCCATGTTTACTTTCTGTAATCTGTATATATTTCAGAAACTTTTAAAAAATTTATTTTATATTGCGACATTATTTTCATAAATAAATCAGCCTTGATCATAGTAATTAATACTTACGTAATTAGAGAATATTTTCGAAGCTATAAAACCAAGGGTGATATTCCTGACTATCTTGTCCTAGCCAGGCAAGATTTGAAAATGATTGAATAAGGTAATTCATACAGTTTCCTCGGCAAGGTGGAGTAACCCAGGGGTTGACACATTTTCATTCTTCTTCCTTTGACAGAGATCACATTATGCTACATATTTTTGAATATATGCACTCATCCCTTTCCAAAAAAATGATCTTCGTGCATTATAGTATGTTTTGAAAAATCCTATGTGACATGAAACTGGGAAATCATGAGATTCTTGAATAACCTTGGCTTTAAATCTTGAGTTGGTATTTAAGTAGATTCTCCCTTTATACCATAAGATGTTGTTCTTCCCTTCAAACTTAGGGTATTGATTTAAATTGTTGATTATAGAGAAAGTCTCTGGGTTTTTTGCATACTCGGTTCGAATTTCATCCAACCATTCTAGAATGGCTATTGATATTGAAAAAACTTGTGTTTCTTCATATTTTCGTGATAGGGCATCAACCGCAATGTTTTATTTTCCTCTATTATGTATAATTTCCATATCAAACGTGGAAATTTTCTCTATTCACTTTTGTTTTTCGTTTGACAATGTTGTTATGATCTGTGTGTATCAAGAACTTACTTCCCAATAGATATTGGCGCCATTTTGTTAATGCATGCATGATGGCAAGCATTTTATTATTGTAAGTGGATTGTAATCTTTCTGTTTTATTTAATTTCCTGTGCTCAAAATCTATTGGGTGCCCATCTTGCATCAATATTTCTCCAATTCCAAAACCTGACACATCACACTCGATGATGAAAGGTTTGGAGAAGTCATGTGTTGCTAATACTGGGGTTGTGGACATAATGTTTTTTAAGTTTTCAAAACATTGTTGTGCTTTCAAATTCCATTGGAAAGATTTTTTCTTAAGGAGATTTGTTAGGGGGGCGGTTAAATGAGAATAATTCTTGATGAATCTTTGATAGTATCTTGCCAATCCTAGAAATCCTCTTAACTTGGATATGTTTTTGGGTTTAGGCCATTCTGTAATTTCTCTTATTTTCTTGGGGTCTTCCTTGACTCCTTTTTTGGATATGATGTGACCAAGGTACTCTACTTCCTCCTTGCCAAATGTACATTTTGACATTTTGGCATAGAATTTACTTTCCTCCAGAAGAGATAACACTTGTCCCAAATGATTCATATGCTCCTCCCATGTTTTATTGTACACTAAGATATCATCAAAGAAAAAGAAGACATGTTCCTATAAGTATGGGTGAAATAATTCATTCATTGTCGCTTGGAAAGTGGCGGGGGAATTAGTTAGCCCAAAAGGCATCACCTTGAATTCATAGTTTCCTTCGTGTGTCTGGAAGGAAGTCTTGGCTACATGTTCTAGTATGACTATAATCTGATAGTACCAAAATATTATATCAAGTTTTGAAAAATATCTTTCTCTATGAAGTTCATCCAACATTTCATCAATAAATGGGATGGGAAATTTGTTTTTGATTGTTATTTTTTTTAATCCTCAACAATCTATGCATAATTTGAAAGATCCATCTTTCTTTCGAACTAACACTATTGGAGTTGCATATGGACTCCTACTTTTCGTGATGACACCACATTTTAGTAGGTCTTGGAATAATCTTTCTATCTTTGTTTTGTGGTAATGAGGGTATCTGTATGGAACCTTGATTGGGCTTGATCCTGGTTTAACTTCAATTATATGTTCAATCCTTCTTTGAGGCAGTAACTCCATGGGAATGTCTTTAAATACCTTTTTGTTTTCTTGAATTAGATCTTGAACATATGATGTTCTAGATTCATCATATTCTGATTATTGTATTTCTATGTTGTAGCATTGGATGAAGTATGTGGTTGCTCCTTTTCAGATCATTTTTTACATTTGTTGTGATGACACAGCCTATGTTTGTGGAGGTTGAAAACCATATAATTTATAATTTTTCCCTTGCCACTTGAATTGGATGAAATGTTCATGGTGATTGACTGAGTATGTGCCCAAGGTTTGTAACCATTGGACTCCTAAAACCACATCTAATCCTCCAATAGGGACGGTGTAGAGTTCTGATTCCAAATTGAAATCTCTAATTTGGAGTTTCACCTTATGGAATTTTCCGACATTTCCAAAAAAAAAATATGTCTGCAACCATTACTTTCATGTCTAGGACTGGATATACAACAAATTTGAGTTTCCTTGCAATCTTGATATCTAGGAAATTGTGGGTACTTCTAGTGTCTATTAGTACGATGACATTATCATTTTTGATATGTCCTTTTAATTTAAGAGTTTGTGGTTGGGTAATGCATGTGATGGTTGCGGACGATATTCTTGGTGTGTTGTCTTGTATGAGCTCTGAAGTGTCATTTTGGAAATTTGTCATTTCTTCATTTATTGATTCTGTTGAGTCTCATTCGTCATATTTTTCTGCTTCACAAGTGTACAATTTTTTTGAGTTATCTTCGATCTCGCACCTATGTCTTGGGTCCCATTTCTCTCCACATCATTTAAATTTTCCTTTTTTTATCCTTTGGGACTCTAAACGTATTCTTCTATCTTCACGTAGATTGGGTGGTATGTATTTTTCATTTCCTATGGCCTGGGGTACACTCCTTCTTGAGTAAACCTTTTTGAATCTTGATTGGCCTTCTAGTTTTTCTTTTGTGGCTTTTCCCTTGCGTATTGTTATTTCTACCGTAGTAACCTCATGTAATCTTAACTCGTCTTGGATATGTGGTTTGAGACCACCTATGTAAGACTGGAGTAATTGATAATCAGATAGTCCAAATACTCAGGTGACGATAGCTTCCCATTGATGCATAAATTCATCTATGTTGTCTTTTTGTTGTAATCTGATGAGTTTTCAAAAAAAAGAAAAAATCTGAGATGCCCTGGAATCTTTAAAAAAAATTATTTTTGAAAGAATTCCAATTCTATGACTAAATTATTACTTTCCACCATAGATACCAATTGTATGCAGTGCCTTCAAGGTACATGGATGTGTATTTGACCTTCTCTTCATCCATTGTCACATTATATATGTGGAAATATTCTTCAGTTTTGTTAAACCAGGCTACACATTGATTATCACCTCCATTGTATTTTGGGAGTTCTATTTTGGCTTTGGGTGGGTATAACATTAAGGGTTTGTATTGTGATGTAGGTTAGGGATTTGGTATTGAATCGTGGAAAAATGGTGGTAGATTACATGTGCTTGACTCTGATTGGTGGTGATTCTGATTTTTTATAAGGTTTAGGAGCTCATTATGTTGTTCTTCCTAATTTTGCATTATAACGGTCAAGTTTTACTTCAAATCCTCTGTTATTTCTTTTTTCAAGTTAACCAAGCCTTGTTGTAAGTTCATCCCAATCTCTTTAAAAATATCATCTTTACGATCTTGTTTTAGATTGGTTATGCCTTGTCATAGCTCAGACCCAACTTCCTCGGTAATTTGTTCTTTAAAGTTAAGCGTTAGATTTTTTTTGAGTGCCTTGTTGTTGAGCCTTATTTCTTCTAGTAGCTCATCGTGAGTTTTTTATATTGACTTTTCGAGTGATTTTCTAATGCTTTTACATTCCTAGTCTATTTTTTCCACTTGATTTTTTAATTCTGACATCCTTCTCGTGTTTGGGGGTGAGTATTTTTCTGTAATTTTGACCTTGCTTGGAAGATCCCCTTTTAATTATTTTACTCAATGAAGATCCCCTTTCAATTATTTTAATTAAATAATTAAAAATTTGTTGAATATTATATATATATATATATATATATATATATATATATATATATATATATATATATATATATATATATATATATATATATATATATATATATATATATATATATAATATAATTAATAATGGGTGTAATGGGGGGTATGACTTTTTAGAGTATGGGAGTGTGTGGAAGGATGTGCGTAGTCAGCAGAGAGGAGGGTGTGGGAGAGTGGGAGGAGGGGGTGGGGACAAGTCATGGGGAGTGGGAGAGGCCGCTGATGGGAGTGGGAGGGATGTCTGCGAGGTTCAAACTTTTGGGGCGCGGACTGTGGGGTAGTGTTATGGGGGGGTGGGAAGGGGCTACAAGTGAGGGAGAAGGTGTGAGGAGTGTGGGGAATGGGGGGTTGTGGGGTGAGGGAAAAGACACGTGGGGAGTGTGGGGAACGGGGGAGATACAGGTGAGGGGAAAGGAAAGGAGGGGGAAAACGTGGGGAGTGTGGGGAATGAATATGACACGAGGGAGCAGCCAGATCTGATACCAATGTGAAGGACACAAGGGTTTCTTAATGAACAACTTCACTCTGAATCTGTAATAAGATATATAATAATAATTGATTGTAAAAATATGATGATATTACAAATATAAGACATGCCTATATAGATATTCCCTTTATGGTTTTTATGAATATTCGTGACTTTTAGTCATGACCTTTTATTACATTAATGTTTAATTTTACTTTATTTATTATTTTAATGTATTTATATTATATTATTTATTTATAGTAACATTGTATAACACGGGACTACAGACTTGCGGACCTATGAACATGGATATGATGGAGGGTAAGGAGGTCCGCAACGAAACTAGAAATATGGTTAAGTATTGAAAAATGGTCGTTTTTCGGATCGAATAAGTAAAAGGTGTGTTTTGGAGAATGTGGGACTTCAAACCTGTGGACTTGAAGACTTAAGGACTAGAAAAAAGGTTATTGTATAGTGAGGGGTTCTCCATCCACTTTTTATGAAAATTGACTAAGTGTTTAAAAAGTGAAAAAGGTACAATTTGAGGAATGAAAAAGTGAGGACTGCATTTTGCGGAACGTAGGGTTTTGAACCTATAGACCTACGGACCTAGAGGCTCAAGAAAGTTGATACGTGATATGTGGCTCCACATCCACTTTTCATGAAAATGACTAACTATGGAAAAGGTGAAAAAAGGCATTACAAAGGATAAGTAAGAGGCATAAAATGTAGAACATGGGACTATGGACTTGCAGACCTATAGACATGTGAATCTAATACTTTTTCTACCCCTCCTCTGCATTACTTGCAAAATGGCTAAGTGTTTGGAAAATGTTTAAAAAAAGGAGAAAAAGAGAATAAAGGAAAACCAACAAAAGAAAATATAAGGGAAATCCTATGGGTAGTTAAATGAAAAAAGAAAATTGATCACGAATATGGATCAACAAACTTATCAAGCCCAGAGGGTATACAAACGAAGAGACAGTTGTTGTATAAGTTCATTTTCTTAATGTCAAGCATTCAGTCCCATTGGGGATGCTTATGTTTATCCCATCAATTGATAGATACAAATTCACAAGTTGTCTATAATTGGTCTAGATAAATTATTGTAGAGTACAATTAAATCTATTATGTTTTCCATTAATTTATTGGGAATCCTACCTATCAAAAAAAATTCTAGAAACCTAAGTGTACCATACCTATTATATTCCCTAATGGCTGGAATTTATCTTACTAAATTACAACCTTCCATCCACAACTATTGTAGCCTTGTCAAGTTCCTGAGCTCATGTGGGATTTCACCTTCCTACAAATTGTAGCCTAGTGTTTTAAGTTCTTCATTGAACATAGATTTCCAATGGAGCAATAGTACCATTCAATAAATTGAAGTGAAATAATTATACATGATGCTTAGGAAACCCTCCAAATGTTGTAGGAATGGTCAACGATGGCTTGCAGATTTGGAGAAATTAGGAAACTGGTATTTCCCCCACCAGGTTTCATGTCTCTCCAACGACATGGTCTCCATTTATGCCAGTGCTTGTGATACTAATAAATATCCAATTGGGTTGTCATATCCTTGTAATGTTAATATTATGAAAATTCATCTAAAGGTAAAATTCATGAATCAAGATAATGGTTACATCACAACTATCTTGATTAATCCTTGTAGTTGAAGATTGATAACCAATACAATAAAAACAGAGTAATTCTAATCTAAAAATCATCTAGCCTGAAAGACTATGAAACTAAACTAAGTGCCTTTAAAGACAAATAGATAGACAAACATTCTATAACATAGAATAATTACAAACATACCCCAATATAAGTCCAAGTGATGAAGGGATTGATAGGTGATTCTAGTTTTAGAGATTGTAGTTGTAATCAAAATTTTGACTTCAATAGGATAATTGCAAGCACACTAACAATGTCAATAATTCTATGGGGTATGTCTCTGAAGGCACATTGGGATGCAGGAAAAAAATGGATGTTGGAACAACCAATGCATTGGTACTACAATGAATTTCTCATGTACAGACTTAAAATAGAATGTTGAAAACTTGGATTGTCAAAGTTGGGAATTATAGGCTCTATATGCCCCTCTTGTTTATTAAATTATTAATTCAGTCACCTTCGGTAATCAAGTATTTAATATATTTTTTGTACCAAGGTGTGAATACTTGAGATTGTGATTTAGAATTGGACTGTGACCATCAAAATAAAGGGAAAACCAAAATTTCACTAAATGGAGTAACCACATTTTAAAAACAAGGCCAACTTGCATCTGTACTTTCCATTCAGAATCACACAACAGGACTGAAAAATGGAACTAAACTATTTATGATTTAAGAACATGTCCACAATATCATATTTTTTCCAAGAATCATTGAGGATAAAACTATACTTTCTTACCTATATCATTCATTCAAGAACAAGGCACGAGCATAATTTCTTGACTGGAAACAAAACAAAGAACTACAATGAATGTTATACCATCTGAAAAATTGATTGGGGGTAGGCAGCGGGGAGAACTAAGTCTCTAAACCAAAAATATTTGTGAATATATCACTTCATAAATAATATAAATGAGAATGAGCCCGTATGACTTGCTCATGCACAAAAATCTAATAAAGTGGGATTGGCTTGGAAACACAAAAACAACAACAAGATAGGTGTCAAGTGAAATATATGCTATCTATTTCGACATTAAATTTTCAACCTGGGGTCGTAATATTCGAGGTGTTAGAATTGTATGTGCAGGTCTAGAACTCTAATCTAGCCTAGTCTAGCCTAATCTAATCTAATGTCGGAAACACACTTAGATAATAAAGAGATTGAGTAAACTTTGAGTTGTAACACAATATGTGTCAAGATAAAAAATGAAACTAACTACTTGTACATTTCTATCACTTCATTCTTCAATTAAAGAAAGATTATAGATTAAACATAAAACATGAAATTGATCATTATGTTTTAAGAAAGACTATAGATGAATTAAGATCTACTTGAAAACTGGCCATGTGAAACTACTATAAAATGTACTCTAAAATAACTCTTAAGAGAGAAACATAATCAACATTAAGAATATCTACTCTAAAATAACTAGAAAAAAGATAACATTAAAATTCACAGTTACTTCTAGAAAAGATAGCATTAAAATACACAACTAATTCTACACTAGAAAAGAAAACATCATGATATTATCAACATAAAGGATTGATATAAGAAATTCATAACAAAAATCAACATAGGAAATTGAGAATTTATATTTCTATGTATTCATATTCAAATGATCATTCTCTAATGTCTACGATGAGGAATAACATCATGATGACATCTCAACACAATAGTTAATTCAAATGGTATAATATCAATATTAATTTATATAGAAAGATGCAGAGTGTGAACAAAAAAATCTATTGAGATCTTTGTCATTAAAGGAATATTGAATACATGTTCATGTAACTAATTAGATCTATGAACTATTCTCTCAAAATAGGAAATTATGTTGTTGTGCTTAAACTGGAAATGTTTCAACAGAGATATAATGATTCACATAGTCCTGCAGGGGTTAGCTTAATCTAATTTAAATGGGCTATGAACAACCACTTAATGAATTCAACCTGCAAATAGGATATACATGTTTGCAGCATAATATAAATAATTAAAATGAGTGCATACAATGATAACACAGTTAGAAGAGAGGCATTTGTAATTAAATGCAGCTTGGATTATAGAAGTCTGAATATACAGAGAAATTATAGATTTTCCTGCAAGAGAGAGATTAGAGAAATTATTGCAAAAGAGAAATTAGAAATCTGAATATACAGTAAAATAAGAACACAGAGACTACTGGTGGGGCCCCCAAGTAGTTGTGGTACTCCAACTCACAAGATAATCACAACTTCAACACGATTTTAAATTGCATCAGAAATATATAACAGAGACAAATTTTAACAGAGTTCATCAGTTATCTTCTCTAGTAATCCCATCGTTCTAGCGAACTCATGTTTATAGAGAGTTTGAGAGGTCGACCACTGAAAGGGTCGACACTCTACCAAAACCATAAAATTGTTAAATCTCTATTAATAGACAACAACTTTATTAAATTCATAGCTCGAATATAGGGGCGAGTTCCAACTGCTTGAATTGAAGTGTGAGAGAAACCATAGCAGGAGGGCGATAATGGTAAAAAAAACCATGTTATGGTTTTGCTCGAAAATGCCCACAGGAATTCTAACGGCCAAATATGTTGTGCTCTGAGTTTCGTAATGAGGACTGGATGAAGGTCTGAATGAAGGTATGGATGGAGGTCTAGATCTGTCTTATATGTAATTTTGATCTGGCTCTCAATCCGTGTATAATTTCAGGAAACGACCGGCATGGGACCTGATTAGGAATATTATGCACAAAACCCATGTTCCATATTTTTCTGATTCAGCTTCATTTTCCCAAAAATTGAGCTCGAAGTTCACTTCCTGGAAAAGGGCGTGACAAAAATTCACCTTTTCTTTTAGACCAGAACGGGTGCTGGAATGAGCGTTGGAATCTCAAATCCGAGTTGATTGTGATTAAATACTTCAACGAAGCTTGCATTTAGTTATGAAAAACACGATCTGTTGGATGGAACAATCTCCCTTCATTTTTGTTTTTACAATCGTCCACCTATCAAAAAGAACAAAGATTATTAAATTGATATTTCAATGATGCAAACGCTTTAATAATGTATATAGTGAATGCATCCCCCATGATATCCATTGATTATCTATTCAGTAAATTGTATAGTTATATAAAACAAGATGTTCATAACACTAATTTTATCATCTACAAATTAGTTAAAACCATGTAAAATACATTAAAAAGTATAAACTCACATCATTTATTTGTAATGCTTCTAATCACTATATTTTAAATAAATGGTGTGCTTTAAAGGGTGAAGGGAATGGATTATGGTCAAATATGATGATAAAATAGTGAAATGAAGTTAAATAAAGGAGGTGTTTTAGGAGCCCATCATCCCCCCCAGACCGAAGATATGACATGTCCTAATTCCATGAATTAATTGAATTTTTTCATTTGTTCATTTTGACACCCAAGTATTGTTAACAACAGTTTTCCGAAAAAATAGGCCAACATGATTTATTCTAAGAACAACTGTTTTTTTAATTGTTTTAGAAAAATAAATATTAATGTCATATTGTGATAGGACCAAAACAACATTGTGATAGTTCAGGTTCCTCAATATATACAGTTTCATCAATTGGTAAAATTGTATGCTTGTGAAGACCATATAAGTTATAATAGGGGATTTTCCTCATGTCCCTGGATCGAAAACATGAGGGTATAGATGATCTGTAAAATCCATAGGAAACCAGTCATTCCTGTTGAAATGGGTACTTGATACTAATAGGAGGGGGGTGAATCAATGTCACAATACTTTGGACAATTTTCCACTTTTCACAAATTAACTGAACAACAAATATTTATTTCATTTTCTCTATCAATATATATATAAGAATAAATATTTTATTTATTAAATAACTTGAATGAATACATAAGATCAATCTATGAATATCATATTCATACAATTATGGTAGACACAGCTCTCTGTTACAAGACCCAGCTTGTAGTTCTCAGATCCAACTGAGAAATGACGAATCCAACCCTCATAACAAGTCCCAATTTGTTGATCTCAGATCCAACTGAGATGTGAGGAATCCAATCCTCATACAAGACCTAGCTTGTAAATAGGCACCAACCTGATAGAATGAACTTTCATTCAATCCATTATATATAAGTATATATACTTCAACAAATTCAACTACACTTTCTTTTCACCATTCCTTTTGTTTATATAGTCTTCCAACTGGTGTGAATTTGAAGCATTGTGTCTTTTGATATTTGAACCATCGTACCTTTTCATTTAAATGATAATCTTAAACTTTAATTAATATTTTTTTTCTTTTTATTCTGTATTCATGTTTTCATGATTTAACTCTCTTTTAATCATGACTGTGTATCGGCACATTTGTCCTCATGAGTTTATCACAGACATGGATCGACTCATTAGATCATACTCATGCTTCTATTGCATTCTCGGCTCACCAATAGATCATATTCGATCATTTATCGATTCTCTGTATTGTTCTGGTGTAACTCTCTGTTGAATGAAATATGCATGAGACGCTCCCTTCAAACCATTTTCATATGATCATAAGCACAAAACCACGAGCGTATTAATTTAAGTGTTTGTTCTTGGTGCTTTCTTATTTTTCCCCTATTCTTCTACATGGGACCATATTCAAGCATCTGAGGGTTTATTACTTCTAGGCCCTTTAGCTTCTTTACCTTATCACGTGACCAGTGCTAGAACCAAGTTCTCTAGTACTTCGTCCTTCAGGACTTCAGGAATTTACAACCTTTCAAATCTCCCGAAGCAGATTTCGCCGAAGTGCGTATACGGATTTTACTAGTAGATCGGACGTTCGATATTCGTTTTCACAATGAACGGTCCTCGTTCACTTCGGAACTTCAGCGTTTAGAACTTTCAGCCTATGTAGTGTTTCAAATAACAGACGTGTGTCCATAATCTTCAATGGTTGAGAATTCCCCCGAAGTGTTCTTCAAATTGGACGACACATGATCACTTCGGGACTTTGGCATTTGGGGCTTCGGGACTTAGTCCTTCGTGACTTCCAGCCTTTTTACAAGTCTTTGAATAAAAGACGTGTGTCCATAATATTCAACGGTTGAGAATGCACCCGAAGTATTTTTCATATCGGACGACTCATGTCCACTTTGGGACTTAGGCATTTGGGACTTCGGAACTTAGGATAATTGTTGATCCATTTTCCTCTGGAGTGATCACCTAATGAATAAGTCATAGGTGGTGGAGACCGCTTTCTATCGATTAACACTTCCACTTACACTATCCTTCCATTATACTTGATCATGATCTTAGATCGACGGCTCGATATGTCTGTGATTTTTCTTTGCCTTGGTTTAAATCCAACGGCTCTTCTTCTCTGCCTATCCTTCCACTTAACTTGATCCAATGGTTTATGTGGATTGCGGAACCACAACTTGCACATGGTTTATCCTGTCACCCAAACTCTGCAATTGAAGTTGTGCAATTGTTGATGGATCAACCATAGTCGTCGATCTTTGAATTTATAAGATCTAAAGCTCCTGACTAATTGTGGGATTGGAAATAACAAGTTGTTTAATTCTCCTTTCGTTCTCCACAATCTATCCCTTTCGTTGATCTGGCACTTGCATATCCAACCGTCACAACTTGATCTGATCGTGTTTCTGTAATGTTCTCTCCCTTCTGAGATTTATGTGCATCATCTCTTATGGGCTTCTGAACTTCATTCGCTAACCCTCCTAATATTTAATCTCTACATACTGTCATACTATTTGACATCAACTTCTAACTGTGCACGTTTCCTTCTGAGCTTTGATCTCTGCATATTGTTTGACATTTTCTACTAATTGTTATACTGATGACATCAATGACAATTTCATCTATGATAACTCAACAATGGAAATGACAATTTACCATAACAACTTGTCATCACATCATAATGACATCGACTATTGACATCAATGGCAATATATCCAACAATCTCCCCATTTGTCATTGATGGCACCACACCAACTTCATACACAATCTCCCCCTGTGATGATGCTTTTCTCTATGAAGTTACTCTCCCCCTTTGACATCAATGGAAAAGGGTTGATCCCATTATGATTAACATCTATCTACCTTCATGTCGTTGACCAGAATATGAACTTGGGTAACTCCCCCTGCAATCATTCTCTACCTTCCATAAATGAATGACTCCCCCTTTCAATATGCTCTCTCTGCCTCTGAGTACTCTCCCCCTTTGTTTTGGAAAGGTTAGCTCTTTATAAAAAGGTATCTTCCCATGTTATTTTACTAACTTCATATCTCAATTGATTGAGATCTTTGTGTTCAAATAAGTAGTCTTATGATATCAATTTTGTAGTGATCAAGTCTTTCAAATCTTAATCTAAATACTTTCTTATTTAATAACCAAAATACTCCTGAGTTTTTACTGACTTTCCTTTGTCAAATAGAACAAGAGTATGAATCTTACTGATCTTTTTTATCTACTTCTTAATCTTCTTTGATATTTCACAGGAATATCAATTGAGGAATTATACCAATTGATTTAAATACCAATTCCGTTATCAAATTATCTTTGTTGAATGATACTCCTTGAACTTCTCTGCTGCCTTTATTTATTTTATTTTTTCTTCTTCTTCTTGTATTCTACAACTAACCCTACCAATGATTTTTCTTTTGACCACTAATCTATAGATAGTCAATATTTTCCATATGTTAATTTAAAAACTCTTTGGCATAATCCTTTGATTTTGTGAAAACCAATTTAAAAATCTTTTTGTATTTTCTTTCTTTTGCTAACAACTTATGACATCATCAGAATTTGATATTGTCCCATATTCCTTTATAGGTACTTCCTTTTCTTGAGCTTGAATTATTTCATATAGAATTTCACATTCTTTATTAGGACCTTCACCCATCATTTTCTTATTATTAATGTATTCATTCTCAAGTGTAATAACATGTTTCTTGCTTTCTCCTTCAGATTTTCTTCTCCATATCTTTCTATGAGATATTCTGTTTTTTGGATCTTCTCTTTCTAATTGTGTTTTTGGAGAATTGTCATCTCCTTTCTTCTTCAAAATTTTATTAGGTTTTGTTACTGTCTTGAATGGCTTATTCAAATATTGACTTTTTGTATTCTTGCAGTTTTTGTATTTGTGCCCAAACCTATCACAGTTGTAACATCTCATTGTATGACAAAATTTTGTTGTGTGCCCAACAAAATTACATATCCAACATCTAATTGAGTTTTTGGATTTGCTTGTATATCCTTCCTCTAGTTTCTTGTAGTCCATTGCTTTATGGCCAAAACTATGACAAGAAAAGAAATAGCCATTGGAGGTGTTTCCATTCTTGATTTTATTTTGGCTTGAGAGATCTGTCATCTGATTTTATTTCTTATTGTATCCAAGACCAATTTTGTCAACAACTAATCTTTGTCTCTTCAAAATATTATCTAGGATACTTGAGCTATTCTGGAAATTGACAATTTTATTTGTCTTTGCATTCATCTATTTGAGATTGACTATTTCTAACTTTAATATATGACATTTTTCTTCCTTTTTAGTCAACTAAATCTTAAGGGCTTCTTCCACTTCTTTAGCATGTTCAAGATGAGTCTTTAAATTGAAGACTATTTCTTCTGTCTCATCCAAGACTTCTTTGCATTTAAAAGTTTTTTCATATGTCTTCAAATCTTCCATATCTTTTGTTAGATCAAAAACTTTAGTTTTCAATATTTTGATTTCTTCCTCGTATTCTAGTTGAATCTTTTTTAGGTTGATGGTTTCTAATTGAAACATTGGGCATGATTCTTCCTTTTTAGTTATTTGGATCTTCTGGGTTTCTTCCTTTTTCTTAGATTCTTCAATTTGAGTCATCAAATCTGCATTAGTACTTTCATTTATCTTTTTGAAATTGATGATTTCCAATTCCAACATGTGGTAGTATTTTTCTTTCCTTGTTAACTGGATCTTTAGGTCTTCTTTACTTTCTTTAATTTCCTCAAGTTGAGTGTTTGACTTCTCAACCTCCTTTCTAAGATTCACAACTTCTGTTTCCAACTTATGACATGATTCTTCCCTTTTTTTCAACTGGTTCCTCACTACCTCCTCTCTTCTTTTGGCTTCTTCAAGTTGGTTTTCAGATTGACATTGCTTTCTCTTAGTTCTTTTAGATCTGCAAGGTTTCTGCTAATGTCATCATCTTCCTTCTTTTCTTCTTTTGTCTGACTGATTTCATTCTTCAATTTCTCAATCTCCTCTTCTTTTTCTTCATTGTCTTTAAGCATTTCCTTTATTTCCATGATATGCTTTTGACTCTTTTCAAGAAATTCTTTAGTGTAGTCATGAAGAAAAATATAGTCTGAATCATTATGATCAAAGTGGTATACATAGAGACTCCAATCAACTTTATGTTTGGCCTTTGATAGTTCTTATTCTACTTCATCCATGGGATAAATGTTAACATAGCATTCTTCTAATTATTTTAGTACTTCTTTTCTTTTATTGTCATGTGTCTTTAATTCTTCCATTTCTTCTATTAGATTAGTAACTTTGGTTTTCAAAATTTTGATCTCTTCTTCTTTGTTTTCTAGATGAAACTTTTGTCCATGCTTTTCATGGTTAGATTGATATAACTATTGTAGTAGCATCATATCTTTATGTTGGAGTTTCTCCAACTCTTCTAGAGTGCACATAGTTGTGTAGACAAGATGATCAAGAGCATCCTTAGTAACTTCAATATATAGACCATTTCTTGGTTCCATACTAATCACTTCAAATGTATTTATAACATCAGTCTTAAAAACTAATAGTTTTTCTTTAGTGAATACTGAGGTATTCCTCAATTCCTTGATGAGGTTGTCTTCCTCATTGTTTACTGAGATCGAATCCTGCATTTCATTAAGATTAGAAATATTTTTCTCTGGACTATGTTCTTCAATTTGATTGCAATTTTTATTTTCTTTATCTTCTTCATTATCTTGATAAGAATTATCTTCTTTTGAGTCTTGTTGCTCACTTTGACTGGATTTCTCTTCTTCTTGTGTTTCATTCTGATAACAATTTTCTAGTTGGAGACATAATTCTTTAGCAGATTTGTAGTGCCTCATCTTTTCTTTGACTTGGTCTGACAATCCATCATGAATTGCTTTTAAGGCTATTGAATTGTTTATCCTTGCCTCCTTTGCAGTTTTGGATTTTCTCTTTGAAGTAGTTAAGTGTCAGGGCTTACTTACTACCGAATCCCAAACTCTAGATGCTCTTGACTTCAAATATCTTTTCATATTTTCCCTCCATGATAAAGAATGTGTTCCATTAAATAAGGGATCTTCATTTGTGGAGATAGCAATTTTTCCACCCATTTCTTTTGAATCTACCTTCAGTGTTTAAATTGTGCTAAAGGAACCTGATTTGATACCAATTTTTGAAATGGGTACTTGACACTGAGAGAGGGGGGTGAATCAGTGTCACAAAACTTTGGACAATTTAACACTTTTCACAAATTAACTGAACAACAAATATTTATTTCATTTTCTCAATCATTATATATAAAAGAATAAATATTTTATTTATTAAATAACTTGAATGAATACATAAGATC
>SNQJ01S0092032.1:0-32580 GCA_010110895.2 Picea sitchensis | reverse complement strand
TGCTTCATCGTGAGAAGGGGCAGGTGCGGGAGTGCTTTTCGTAGCACCTAAAAATGAATTTGTCATTCCCTTCTCTTACAGGCTACAGTGGGACGTAGACTGCACAAACAACGTTTGCGAATATGAAGGTCTAGTCCTGGGTCTGGAAGCTGCCAAGAAGTTGAACATAAGGAACTTAGAGGTCTATGGAGATGCCGAACTAATTGTGAAGCAGGTAAATCGGCAATATCAGGCCAAGCACCCAAGACTGAGGTCCTACAGAAATTGTGCCTGGGATCTAATGGAAAATTTATTTTCATCGGTAAAGGTTCATTTCATCCCATGCACCGAAAACCAACAAGCCAATTCACTGGCCAAAGCATCTTCGACTTTCGCACCCCCTACTGCTTTCAAATTAAAATACCACATAGAGGTAAGGCACAGACCATCCATACCAAACAACATACAACACTGGCAGGTCTTCGAAGATGACGAACAGATCGAAAAGTTCCTGAAAATGGTGGGTGATTTCTCCGAAACCCACATTGACCAGGGAAACCAAAACGATCATACCTGGATTATGCAGGAAGGGGAGGAGCCTCAGGAGTTTCGAGAGAAAATTGCAAATCATCGCCTGCTAGTGTTAAAAAGTAATCAGATCCCCAAGGGCCTAATACCTTTAGAAAGGTTGTTTGATCAAAACGACATGCCTCTGAAGTCCACCTTGCAGCCCCAACCAGAGGAGGTAGAAGACTGTGACGTGGGCACCACCAAAGAGCCTAGAATAGTTAAGTTATCAAAGTACCTTCCTCCTGAGATAAAAAGAAAGTATAAGGACTTACTCGGGTGGTATAAAGATGTCTTTGCATGGTCTTACGATGAGCTCAAAACCTATGATACCTCTATGATTGAGCACAGGATACCTTTGAAACCTGGTGTTAAACCCTTCAGACAGAAGCTCAGACAAATCAACCCCATTTTACTCCCTGTGTTCGAAAGAGAAGTGAAAAAGATATTAGACGCAAAAATAATTGTACCTCTCAGGTACTCTAACTGGGTGGCGAACTTAGTCCCGGTTAGAAAGAAAAGCGAGGAGATCAGACTGTGCGTTGACTTTAGAAATCTAAACAAGTCCTCTCTCAAAGATAACTATCCTCTGCCGAAAATGGATCACGTTTTGGAAAAAGTAGTCGACGCAAATAGGATGTCAATGATCGATGGGTTTTCCGGTTACAATCAAATTGCTCTCAATGAGCATGATAAAGAAAAAACATCTTTCACCACCCCTTGGGGCATGTTCATGTATGACAAAATGCTTTTTGGTCTCATGAACGCAGGTGCTACCTTCCAGCGCGCTATGGATATCGCCTTCATCGATGAAACAGATAAATTCGTGGTTATCTACCTCGACGACCTGACTATCTTCTCTAAATCCGACGAAGACCATCTATTACACCTAAAGCAAACGTTTGAAAAATGTCGAAAATTCAATTTGTCTTTAAACCCCAAGAAGTCTCACTTCACGATGCAAGAAGGTAAACTCTTGGGCCATATTGTGTCTCGGGACGGAATTAAAATCGACCCTAAAAGGGTGGAAGCTATAGACACCATAAATATTCCTAGAAATATAAAGGAGATTCAGTCATTTTTAGGAAAAATAAACTTTTTGAGAAGATTTATCCCAAACTTTGYTGAAATCGTGAAATTGATCACAGGTATGCTAAAGAAGAACAACGAAGTGAAATGGATGACAGAGGCTAAAGCGTCGTTTGCACGCATCAAGAAAGTTATCAGTGAAGCGCCCGTACTGGCAAGCCCTGATTACCTAAAGGATTTCCTGATTTTCTCGTTCACCTTCGAACACACAGTGGCGGCAGTACTTCTCCAGAAGAATGAAGAGGGTTTCGAGCAACCAATAGCCTTTTTTAGTAAAAGTCTCAGATATGTTGAACTGAGATACGATATAATAGAGAAACAAGCGTATGCTATGGTTAAGGCTTTGAAGGCTTTTAGAACTTACGTGCTTCACTCCAAGGTAATCGCATACATTCCCACCAGTTCCATGAAGGATATATTGGTTCAGCCTGACAGTGATGGAAAAAGGGGTCGATGGCTCACTAAAATTCAAGAGTTCGACCTAGAGGTAAAACCGACAAAACTAGTAAAAGGACAAGGTCTGACTAAGCTCTTGGCAGAATCAAATTTCAGAGCACTTGGAATAAATAACCTGCAGGGATATGAAGGACATGGGGACGTAATCGAGCCCGGTGACCAAATAGCTATCTCCAGAATCGAAGAGAAGTTTTCCCTTTCAAATTGGTCTAAAGATATAGTTTCCTACCTACTGACACTGAAATGCCCTAGCGATCTGCCTCCAGCCAAAGCCAGGACATTGAAACTGCATGCGGTGAAGTACTGTATATCTGAAAGTCAACTGTACTGGAAGGACCCCTTAGGCTTCCTACTGGCTTGTTTGGTAGAATCAGAAATAGAGGGGGTCATAAACGAATTCCACGAAGGAGTGTGCAGGGGGCATCACGCCTAGAGGGAAACTTCTAATAAAATCCTGAGGGTAGGATATTATTGGCCTAAAATTTTCTCGAATGTCAATGTCAAAGTCAGAGCCTGTAACCCTTGCCATTTGTTCGCTAGAAAACAAAATCTCCCAGCATTACCTCTGGTTCCTGTCAAAACCGAAGCCCCTTTTCAACAATGGGGGTTAGATTTTATAGAAGAAATCAACCCACATTCCAACGCTCAACACAAATGGATCCTCACCGCCACAGATTATTTCACCAAATGGGTGGAGGCTATTCCGACTAGGAAGGCGACCGATTCGGTGGTGATAGATTTCTTGGAAGAGAGCATACTATCCAGATTTGGTTGTCCCCAAAAGATAGTAATGGATAATTCCCAGGCATTCAAGTCTATGGCAATGGTTAGCTTTTGCCAAAAATATAACATCATATTGGGCCACTCCACAGCATATTACCCTCAAGGTAATGGGTTAGCTAAATCATCAAATAAAAGTTTAATTACCATAATTAAGAAGGTGTTGAGCGAAAACAAAAGATCTTGGCATGTACACTTAAGGTACGCTTTGTGGGCAAATCAGATAGGTACGAAGAAATCCATTGGTATTTCCCCTTTCCAAATGGTATACGGGACTGATGCAGTATTACCTATAAATTTGGCCTTCCCAGTAATGAAGCTCTAGCAAGATGAGAAAGAAGAGATAAACCACGTCACAAGAAGAATAAATCATTTGATCGAGGTCCAACAACGCAAAATCGAGGTGGACGCAAGGATGCAGAAATACTAGGACAACATGAAAGCGTTGTTCGATCATAAAGCTAAAAACGGGGATTTCCTCCCCGACGATTTGGTTTTGAAATGGGATGCTAGGAGGGAAGATTTGACAAAACATGGTAAATTCGATCATATCTGGTACGGACCGTTCAAAGTCTCGGCTTCTGAAGGGAAGAATTCATTTATGTTAGAGAATTTGGACGACAAAAATCTCAACGCCCCTGTCAACGGGCGTTATTTAAAGCACTATATGCAATAAATGAGTCCCAAATCTCCATTGTATATACTGGTTTGTGTTTCCCTTTTTCTTTTTTATAAACTTTTCGGTAAGTTCACTTTCATCGCAAATAAAATAGGCTGTTGTTTTCCTAGAAGTAGAGACATAAATTTTGACACCCAAGATCCCATAAGTCCTGAAGACCTGATACTCTTCGTGTTGTTTCATACAGGCCTCTGAATTACAGCCCAAACTGCGAAAGGAGAAAGGGAAGGTCAAGTATCCGGAAATTGACCCACCCGAAACAGGTGACAAAGAATATTTTTTCAAGAAGAGAATGAAGTGGTAACGCAAAGGGATGAATTTCCGAAATATCTGGGTTTTCAAACGTATCAATTTAACACAATAGTGGTCTCACAAGTATGATGTGCTCACCTGAGTCAGGATTGCATATAACATCCGGTTTGTTGAGGTCCACAACCTTCTCTCTTTCCCTTTTTTCACCCTTGGTCCTCTCTCCTTAAGCTCTGACACCTGCCCATACCATCCACAGAGGAAAATAGATTCCACTTCAATTTGGGAAACTGGCGAACGTCTCCGGAAGTGAGCTGGTCTTCACAGCTCCTCGGTCCCCTGCTGAACATGACCATGCGTAGGCAGATCCTAACTCTCTTAGGTATTTTAACAGTTTTCAAATGGTTGGGTCTTGCTCAAAAGAAGACCCCTAGAAATGAATTCCCCCCTTTTTTCCTGCGGACTAGGGTGTTGTGAAGGTTAAGAGAAAGTTGGTCCAGAGCACTCAAAGCAAGTTGAAAGGCCTCTGTTGCGAATTTTACACAGATATCGCCCCTGGTATAATTTATACTAATTGATTGCCCCCACTTCATTTTCCAAAAATAAAATATAAGATAGATGGTGAAAGGAAATTCATAATTGATTGCCCCCATCTAGTCCAAAGAGATGATGAAAGGAAATTCATAAAATGATTGCCCTCGTCTCAGCATTTAAATGCATAATTACCTTTTGAAGTGGTGAAAGGAAATTCAATAAAGGGGACCAGACAACTTCACCGGGGTACTAAACAGGCTCGCTGGCAGTGAAACAATGTCTAAGATATCTGTAAGGTTGTCATACATAAATCATACTATGCTCTGGTAATTAGATTTCTCGAAACTGGATCTACATCTCAGGTTCATTGCAGGTCTCCCTGATTAAGCATGGATTTTACTTCGTTTTGATGCAAGCCAAAACCTACAGGACCTGTTGAATTTCCTAAGATTTGTTTGGACCATCTTGAGCAGACCCGATTTCAGTGTCGAGGAAGGGAAAGTTACCGAGGACTGCAGCTGAGCTTAGAAAGCGTTCTGGGTTTTGTAAGCTTTCCATAATTAATTTTGAAACCTCAAGGTTCTCTCTGTATCTTCTTTCCCAACCAGTTTCTCAGAAGCAAACTGATGACTCCATTTTCCTATACAGGCACTCAGTCTATTGTTCTTCTCGTCCCGCGAGGAGGCGAGATCCCTAGTTGGAGCCTATGTTGGAGTCACCTTCTTCTAAATAAGTGAGATGTTATACTTAAGGCCAAAAAGCAAGTTTCAGGATTTTGTTTATTTCGTGATGCTACCCACTGTCCTTAGTATCCCGACACACAAAGTGGCAATAACGGTTTTAAAGTTTACCCAAGTTAGTGTCAGGAGTAAATCACTTTAAACCTTAGTTAAGCACTGTCGGGATTTTGCGACTCGGTGATCACTCTCCCAAAAAGCAGTACCTTCATAGCTTCAAGTCCCGAAGTCGTGATATTCATTAATTAAGCGTGGGTTAATTAAGAGCTTAAGTCAGATCACAAGTAATCAACTAAATCGCATCATCGCGATTTTGGGTTTTGGGGGCTCAAAGGCTAGGAGTGAAATCTTTCGATACGGTGAACGTCGAAAAGGGGGGATTAAAGACTAAAACACACTTAATTATAGGAGCTAAACTGGATTAATTGACGCATTAAGAAACCTTTAACACACACCGTCTACGGAGTAAGTTTTAAATTTTTTTGCGTTTTTTTGTGTTATGACTCGTCAAACATTTATGGCATTTATTTGAACTACAGTGAAGTGACAGATAGTAGGATCTCTCTTTTACTTCTAAATCTTTCTATTAAGCGATTTAACCGTTCTGTTTGCAAGGACATCCGGGGTTTAAATGACCAAGATAGAGAGTTTTTCCTTCATTATTTCAGTTCTCATTTCTATTTGCGCGTAGAGCCATTTTACCAAGTTAACTATTGTTTGTGATTTTCAATCTTTTCGACAGGTGGTCCAGTTGCAGTTTTCACTATCATGGCTCCACGAAAAATGCCCAGGTTAGCTGCCGAGAGTTCAGGTCAGGGTTCAGACGTTGTTTCCGATACCTCGCCCTGAAAGTATTAATTCTATCAAGACATGGTCATACGTTTCCAACATCCTGCAATCTGAGTCGATAAACTATTCGGATGATTCTAGTGACAACAAGAAGGATGATTTATCAACCAAATACAAAATCGTCGCTCAAGCAGAGATGCACAAAATAGCGGCGAGGCCCCAACTTCTTCCCTATTGTGATATGATCAGGTGGGCGCTAGACCATGTGGACATCCCGACCAGGACGATTATCAACGAACAGAAGGTGACGATTGGTACCTTCAGGCTAGAACATTTGCGGACAATGTATAAACTATCACCCACGCCGAACCTTACTCACAATGCCGAATTCCTAGAAGGTTTCAAGAAGAAGGAGTGCGAGCAGTATGCAAAAGGTTTTTCTGATCTAATCAAAGATCGGGTCTTACACCTGGCGAAATTCAGGGCTGACACCATCGAGATCTATTCAATCTCTTCCTTGGAGCCACAATTCAAGTACATAGCGATGATGACCTGCAGGTTGTATGGGAAGGAAGACACTACCCATTTTTTCCTCCCATGGGTGCCACTCATTCATACAGTCGTTGAGGGTTTCTCCTTCGACTAGGCCAAACTATTGTCCGACAGTCTAACCAGTCAAATTACTGAATATTGATCACAGAGGGCAAGTAAGAAAGCAACTTCGTTCTTTATGTATGCTTACATCATGGATGCTATCTGCTTCATGACACCCTTCCCACTAATGAACTAGAGCTGGCCTCCATCTAATACAGAGCCTATTCATGTCTACCACTCGAAGCTTTGGGAGGATAAGGCCAAAGAATTCATCTATGAGATCTTCAACTAGGTAATGGTGTCATTGCATGTCGCCATCTTTGGCCAGCCGCCTCCCAGGATGTCAGATAGCGTTGCGACGAACCTAAGCAGCGTGGCAGATTGGTATCTAGAGGCGGAATTTTCGTATATCAGGGTTTTTAGCACCTCTGTCCCTCCATATGCTCTCCTGCTATTCCTTCCTGATAAGCTATTATGTCGTGAGATCGCCAGACAGACTGTGCTCGGCGGAATAAGCAAAGAGCTCAAAGGAGTATCAAAAAAGGTATGGTCACCCTTCCCTATTCATATTGGTGCGTATTCCTTGTTAGATTTTGGCCATGCCAAAGCCAAGGCTACGGATTTAGAAGAAATGAAGCTGGTGGATATTGAGTTCAAGAAGCACGACCTTAGTAAGGTTGTGAGCAATCACCTGTCGAGTTGCGGCCTGAAGAGATATGAACACGAGGATTCCCCTCATGATGAAATATTCTGGGGCGCGAGGTCCTTCTCTGAAGTCCTAAGTCAGATTCAAGCCCTGCCACCCGGAGATATGGCCGATTTTTTGAAATTCCAGGAGCATCGACGGAGTTGTCTCCCATAGATTTTACAGGGTGAAGCCCGAAAGCTTCCAGTTACAAAGTAAACGGAAGCCAAAGGTGCAAAGGACTCGAGTCCTAGTGAGGAGAAGACCCAAGGGAAAGAAGGAGAGGCTGGAACCTCAGAGCAAGGAGCCGAAGTCCCCCACAAGCAGGAAGGAAACCTCGAAAAGGGTACGCCAGGAAAGAAGGCCCAAGGCCAAGTAGAGATACCCTCGCAAGGATCGGGTGACTCACTGTCACTCACGTCAAACAAGTCAGTCACAGAGGTCACCCTGAAACAACCATCCAAGGAAATCGACAGTCCGATTGCTATTATCACACCCTTACAGTTCACAAAGGGGAATCCTGATGCGGGGTGGATTTTCAATGAAGAACTGACACCCATTTATGTAGAGGAGTTGCCTCCTAACGAATTTTTCTTTGATAAAAAAAGAAAGGTCGTGGTGAGGCAATAATTATATCAAAAAGAGGGCGTAATGGCTAAAAAATTTAAAATCATGACAGATGGGAAGGCCGCAAAAGAGGAAGAATTTGCAGAGGAGATAGCCGAGACACTAGGGGCTTATGATACAACCAATCAGTACTCAGTTGGGACTTTGAAGGCCTAGTTGAAACGAAAGAACCTCCTGATGAGTAAATTGGAAGCTAAAGTGGCTACTACTGAAGCAAATGCCAAGGATGAGGTGAGAAAACACCTCGAGCAAGCCCGAATAGCCGATCTGTAGGAGATCGAGAAACTTAAATCCGACCTTGAGCAGGTGCACCAGTCGGCGCAAATCAACCAAACACAGGTAAGCCAACAGGGGCAACAAATTATAGAATTACAGTCGAAGTTGGACGTTGCCGAGAATAAGACTTTAGACATAAAAAAATTCAGATACCAAGCTGTCGAAATCTGACAGAAGGTATTAACGGCTCAACAAGACTTGCTTGTAAAGGTAGGAACCATTCAGAACCACTTTCAGACGATAGATCAAGGGTTATAAAGTATTGCCTTGAGGGAAAAAGAAGTTGGGGCAGCTCGAGTTGCTTTCCAAGACACTGTTATAGCTACGGCGAAGATAGAGATGGTCGACAACTCCAAATTATCCATCGCAGAACAAACTAGAGGGAATATCTTACTGAAGGCCTGGGAGCAGAATATATCAGAAAGCAGGGGGAGAGCTAATGAAGTGATGAATTCTTGTGAGGAAACGTTCTCTTTGATAAGTAAAAGTTTGCTAGACCTTGATAAGGAAAGCAGTGCTGGGACGCTGGGCAAAATCAATATAGCTAAGCACTTGCTGGACATCAAAGAAAACGTGGAGAAAGAGAAAGTGGAGATATCTCAGATAAGACAGGTCGATATGGTCCAAGTGGACAAATGGCTAGTGCAGCCAAGTTCACAATTATGCTCTATCATCACGGAAGACCGACAAGTAGGGAAAAGGTTGCCACAACTGGCGAAGAGTTGTTACACTTTTGAAGAAAGCAACCAAGCAGAGCCTTCCAGGTTGATAGCCCAGTTGGTGGAGAGGTGTGTCATTTGCATCGAGCAGGCGAAGGGGCAGGTTTCTGGTGCTAAATAATGACAAATGTCAACTAGTTATATTTCTAGAGCCGGAAGGGCAGAGAAAGGAAGGTGCTCCACCCTTACGAGGGAAGACAAAGATGAGGAGATGAAACGCTCCAATTTTCCATTTGTAACTGACAGTTTTCCTGAACGATCGAAACTCTAGATGTTCAGAATTTTGTTTAAATAAAGGAAAGATTGTAATAGAAATGGCTTTTAGCCAGTGGTAGATTGTAATAGAGAAAGTTCTTTTAAGCCAGGATTAATACAAAGCAAATTGAAGACTCCATATTTCGAAGATTGAGTTATGTGTTTTTCCTCTGTATTCCATGCTTTATGTCATTTTTTACATATATGTCTTTGATGAATGTTTTAGCTGCAATTTAGTATAACTTCTACTGTGGTGATCAGATTCTAGGTATCTAGTTATTTACAGTTTTTCCTCTGTATCGGCTACTAGCAGGTACAAGACCTGTGAATTATTTAGATCTCTACATTATACGCTTTCATCAAGGTATTCTTGTCTTTTCTTCTTCTGTCACAGTGTGGGATTCCTCTGAAATTGATGCCCCACATTGTTGACAGCTCTATGTTTTCACACTCGTTTTCAAGATTTTAAACTCAGTTACGGAAATCAGCCTTTGGTTTCATTAAACCCTTCGATTGGCTTCACTGAATTTTCCCTGTATAATCTAAAGTTGAGATAAGCACTTTAAAACATCCACCTTCTTTTAAAGCTTTGTTCTCCCCATGACTGTACCCATCGTAAGACAGCCCAACATCGAACCCAGTCTATCGGATCAAACCAACATCGCTTTGAATCTTTTCGATATCATACTTAAGACTGCCACCACCCGGACAAAGCTCGAACGTTCATGGGCCACCATCGAGCAGGATATCAGAATTCAAGAATATATGGAAGCTAGACAAAGACAAGTCAGAGATTGGCAATAGCTTCATCCACCAAAGTTGTTTCTTCCCCTTCCTTTTCTTCCACTCTTTTTAGATTGTTAGACTCTACACTTTATAGCCTTAAGTGTAGACTTAGGAACAACAATCCCTTTCCTTGTTATCACACACATACACTTGGAAACAGATGCATAATTCAGTACTCCACACAGAATAGACTATAGATAATGTGTTCCTAAAAAATGCTAAAGCACTATGCTAATACCAAATCAAGCTGCTAAATTCAAGAAGGATCTGTAATAATATTGCAGCTCAAAAAGAAATGTCAAGAATCATCATAGCATTTTATCAGCCTAGTTTCATAGCATTTTATCTCTTAAAACAAACATCATTTTTTTAAATATGAACATAATTGAGTCTTTTGAGCACAAACCGAACCATAACTCCAATATTAAGTCTACAAAATAGAGGTAAAGCAGTTGAACACCATCTCGTCAAGATAACCCTAAATACTAATATCTATTGACACGCAGCATCTACAGATGTAAGAAGTAGCGAGCAAAAAGCTGGATGCGAACGAGTAGAGTGGTGAGCAAAAAAATGCTTTAAAGAATTGCAGAAAACACGAGAATATGTTACACATTTATAAGAACAGATCCAACCTTTGTTAGATTTGAGACTATACCTGAAGCAGGATGTTGTTGTTCTCTTTTGGCATTCGATTTGCTTAGAGAAGTAGAATACTCCAATCCAGGCATCAAGTCGCTGGGCACTCCTTCTGGGGGAAAGTTGAGATCGGGAATGTGGAGAGTTAAACGATTATCTGACTGTGGAGCAGCAGATTCGGCTTCATTCTTACCGCTTCCCAGCAACTTCGACTTCGGCTTTTGCTTCTTTCCAGATTCCAAGAAAGCTGTTACTTCAGGCCTAGATCGGCATCGAAGGCCAGTAGAGATTTGGACATAATACTGCAATCCAAACACAAAACAGTCATTTTATTGGTGTACATTAAAATGAAAAAGTTTTTAATCCATTATAACCTAAGTATAAATGCTAAAATTATACCTTATCCTTTGACCCTGCTGTCGCGCCAGATTCTCGGAATCTTATTTCTGTCCTCCATCCTTCGGGAAGCCAAACCGGGGAGGTAACTTCAACTGTTTTCTTGTTACTCTTCGGCTTCTTCTTCGAGGAAGCCTCTTCGTTACCTTGGGTAAGATTTGCCGTACTGTACTGCATTTCTGCATGGGAAGGAGTCTGCTCAAGCTCTGTAGAATTTCTGTTTTCCATTTCAAACGCCGGAAATGAGGAACAGCCGGGCGATTTTTTCTCACTTGTTTCAGACATTTCAAAAGAGGGATACTCCAACAGATAAACTTGAAGGGAACGGAGTACAAGACGAAAAAATCACCTTGAAACCTGCAACACGAAAATGATTAAATGACTTAAACCTGCAACACAAAAATGATTAAATGACTAAAACCTGGGATACAAGAAAAGAAATGTCTGAGCTATTTACATGAACCTATTTTCGCCGTTTCGGCGAGCATATGAACTCATGTTCTAGAGTGCTGTCACTAAAATTCAAGATTTTAAAGATTTTACAAAATAATAAGATTGTACCTTTCGTTGTAAAATGATGATTTGCTATCAATCATTCAAACAATTTTCTACCCTGAGCACATCGATTCGTTTGATGGGACGAAGCATCGCGACAGTCCAGTCCAGAAGGTTCCGCCTTCGATTCCTGTCGACTCGCCTCTCCCACACCCTACCTCTCCACTTTTCAACACCTCTTCGATTTTTTTTCGCTACGTGGAATCAAGCAAGCAATCGTTCCCTCCTACCCTCCAATTTAAATGGGACACCGTCGCTTATTATTAAAAAATAATAATAATATCGCAACTTCGGTTATTGTGAAAGTGTTGCCTGCCATTACTCCTTCCWKTTTCCTGTGGTTAGCGATGCTTTCCAAATTAATGTCATTGCCGCCACTATCAAATATAATAATAAAACAAAAATTCCCTAAAATGTTCTAACTGAGGGTTGTTTTTTAAAATTTATATTTCCATTTAAAGAAAGTTAGATATCCTACTTTTTGGTACGGATGGTGATATTGAATTTTAACATATTGTTTATTTAAAATTTTGACTTTCAAAACTTTTATACATAGTCCAAAATATACGACCACTCCAATTAATTCATCCAACGAACGTTTAAATATATTATTTCAAAAAATATCTATATTTAATTATCTTTTAATTTAAATTATTCGCTGCAATTTTAATTATTTATTACCTTTCAAGTGTGAATTTCAACTATATTTAAATTGACAGTGACTTCTATTACATATTTGTGTAACTCTTTTTACCAGTTATTAAAATTTTACTTAGTAGCGAGTATTAAAAGATTAATTAATAATCACTTTAATAATTTGTACTTGTTGATAATTTTTACTAGATTATTTTGCCATGCATCAAATGATATAGAAATGATGCATATAATTGTCTTTAATCGTGCTTTTACCGTATATCAAATAATTTGGAAATGTTTTATATAAATAATTTGTTTAAATTAATTTATTTTTTATATTTTAAGTTATATAGAGAGAGGTGGGATTGTGTTAGTAATTGAATGAGTTTAAACATGTTTATGAGTTTATTTTTCCTACCGGGTAAAATATGTTATTATAATAAATATATAAGATCAAAATAAATAAATAAAAGTTAAAATTTTGACAAATTTAAAACATTTTATTAAATAATGAAATATAAATGAAATATATAAATATTAAATAAAAGATTAAGTTAATAAAGGAGGTAACAATTAAAATTGTTCACATTTTAAGTAAAAGTAAAAGTTGAAATTCAACATGGATTAGGGAATGGATTGTTTTAGGTTTTAATAAAATATAAATGAAATATATATGTATTAAATAAAGGATGTAACAATTAAAATTGTTCACATTTTAAGTAAAAGTAAAAGTTGAAATTCAACATGGATTAGGGAATGGATTGTTTTAGGTTTTCTATAGGCTTGAGGATTTGGCATTTAGGATATTGAAGTTTTAGGAGATACTCTTTGTTCCAAATGGTTATGGAGGAACACTTTGAGATGATCTACTAAGGAGAAGATAATTTTAATCTTCAAGTCACATTAGGAGCTTGTAGACATTTGGAGAAGGACAAAAGTCTTGAATGAAGACACATCCCCAACTGGCATGGATAGAAGCTCGGTCGACGACCTGCTGGGTGGAAGGCATGTAGTGGAAGGAAGAGCCTAGGTAGGGACTAATCAACTAAGGACCTTAGTCAGAGAGAAATGGGAGGTAAACAATGGCCCCAATTTGACATCATTTGAGGAAAAAGAGATATGTTGACATGATTGTGCTATGGCTACATCGTTTCTTGTTTCCTTTGATCAACTAAGTTCTAGATCTGAGCATGACGAAAACCCTCACTCTGGCGATGTGTCGGTGAGTGTGAGATGAGGACTAGGTCATGAGAAGCTACTTGCATCAATGCAAGGCATGGAGGATATCTTTGGTGATAAGAAGGAAGGTAATTGGGGTGGCAAATTCTTATCAAGTGAAAATGAGATTTTGTGGGATCATAAAAAAGGGAAAAGAAGTGTATTAGGGTTAAGACATAACAATTAAAAATCGTACTTGGTCTGGATGTGGGCTTGATAGAGGTGGAAGGAATGATGGAGAGGGCCTTGGTCAAGCATTTTATGTGAAAAAATGTTAGAGGGGAATCCCTAGAGATACGGATGGAAGTGGTGTGTAGATTTGTTCTCGATTGGGTCGGTCTTTCGTGTTTTATTCTAAGGGTGGATTCCATTTTTGGTGAAGATTACTAATGACACAAAGTCCCTTCTCAAACAACTAGTTATGGGGTCCCTTTGGTATTTGTTTAAACATGTGGAAATTGGGGTTTGATCCATGGAAGGAGCCTACCTACTTGTAGCAAAATTGGGTATTGCTACCAAGACTACCATTAGAACTCTAGAACAATAAAATTTTGGAAGGAATTGGAAGCTCTTTAGGGGGGCTCATTTCTTCAGAGGATAACTATTGGGAAAAAAAGGACACGAGGGTATTCAAAGTTTTGGTGGAATTCGACGTGAGAGAAGGCTTGCTAGCATAAATGGAAATAAAATGGGGGTCCTGGTCTTTTACTCAAAAATTGGACTTCTGGAAACTCCCTTTTAGATGTGGTGCTTGTTACAAAATTGGCCATTTGTGGGAGGATTGCAAAATCCTGAAGGGAGCCTTTTTTCAAAAAAAGAAGAAATGGGTTAAAAGGTCAAATTCTTATGGTGTTTTGAAGCATTTTTTAGAAAATTCAATGGGAGAGAGGCATGAGGATGCCCAAGCTTTGGAGCCTTTGCTACATACTGCAATAAAAATCGACTGAACCCCTATTGTGTAAATGAAGTACTCCCAAGGAGCCAATGTAGATCATTGCAAGCAAGGAATTCTTTCAATTATCAAGGTATGTCTATCTTAGACCCTCCCTTATTATTTTAAGATGTCCATAATGGCTCCCCTTAGATCCTTTTGGGTGCAAGGTCTCTATTACTATGAACAAGAAGGGTTTAAGGGGTAGTTTCTCTAAGGGTCTAGACTCCCCTACTAGGAAGCCTGGGGTTGAATATCATTCCAATTCTAAATGCAAATCCAAGAGGTGGAAAACCCTCTTTGAAGTTATTAGGCCAAGGAGTTAGGCTTTTTGTTCATAGGGTGAAACCAAAACTATCCCTTGTGGTAAAAAAATGGGGTTCCTTTTTCTACTGAGGGTCAAGCAATTGAGATTATTTCAGGATCAAAGTCCCACCCCAAGGTAGCTCGAACAAAAATCCAAAATATCATCATCAAGTCTTCATATCAATTTAGGTCGAAAAAATATCTTGTGGAGGAATCAAGGGTTTTCGAAGCGAGACTAGCTTTTGACAAGGATATCCCAAATTTAATTCGAACAAAACACATATATCCACGACAACATTCAAAGAAAAAAGGAAATCAAGAGGGAAATAAGCTTACAATCTATGGGATCCTTAGAGTAGGAAATACCTAAAACATTATGTCCAAATGATTATCTTATACTTTAATTCTAGAGGGGTCAAGGGTGCCCTTATGCAACAAACTCTAAAAAGACATTGTGTAGTTTATTAACCTTTTTTTTTTTGCTTCAAGAATCTATGTGTGTTGAGACAAACGGTGTGGAGCTTTTTACTTCTTTTCTAAATGAATGAAATTTTTTCTTGGTGGATGTCAAGGGTTTGTTAGGAGGGTTAGTTACCAAATGAAAGGAAAAATTTGACCCTATCTCTACCAATTTTTTGCAAGCAAGAATAGTGTTATAAGTCAGATCCAAGGAGTTTGGGAAAGTGCTTAGAATAATAAACTTGTGTGGGCCCCATGAGGACAGAAATCCCTTTATGGGATGGGATAGCATAATCAAGTATATTGAGAGGTGATAATGTAATTATTGGAGGGGACCTCAACTTAACTCTCAATCAGAGGAAGATATGGGGAGAAGTAGCAAGGTGTGACCCGCTTGCATATTTTTTCTTGCACTTTTATAAAGACCAAAAGGTTATTGGTTTGGAACCAATCAAAATTGTTCTAACCTAGAGGAATGCCAAAAGAGGTAGGAATGGTATATCTTATAAGATAGATATATTTTTGGTGGAAGAAAATTTGATGGAGAAACTAATAAGATGAAATATTGGATTGGAAATATAGGCTCCTCATATCATTTGCCATTTTGTTTTTGGAAAATAGAACCTGAAGACTATAAGCCCATGATCCCTTTAAATTTAACCATTCTTGGTTGAATGAGAAAGAGTTTGGAGACCTTGTAATAAGGGCATGGAAGCACTTTGATATAAATTCTAACGATTCAACCATGAAGAAATTGCCTAATAATCTAAAAAAGGTGAGTGGGCATGAAATCATGCTTTGAAAAATCAAAAGTAACTAAAGGAGGTAGAAGAAGGTATACACAATCTTTTTTAAAATAATGAGGTAGGGGTTTTATCTGAGGAGGAATTTCAAACTATGAAGGAACTCAAAGGTATAAAGAAGGCATTACTTGATAAGGAGGAGGCAAAGTGGAGGCTCAAGAGTAGAGCCATATGGTTGGTTGAAGGGGACAATATCACTAAGTTTTTTCAAAAGTGTGTAAATTATAGAAGGAATGTCAATACAATATGAGAAATATGCAACACTTTAAAAATTTCTTCAATGATATTTAGAGTGCTAATATTGTTTAAATAATGAAAATCCTAAGGCTCTTCCCTAGACTCATTGATGAAAGCATGAACATGGAACTAGAAGTTGAAGTCACAAAGGAAGATATCAAAGCAATCATATACTCTATCAAAAAGGAAACGATTCTCAACCTTCATGGATGGATGACTGAATTTTATCTTGGTTTCTATGACATGCTGGAAGGTGATATCTCGGGATTGGCTAAGGAATCTAGACAACCGAGGAATGTATGGGAGAATTAAATTTCACCATTATAACTCTTATCCACAAAGGGAAAGACCCTTCATCTTTTGAAGAATTCAAGCCTATTTCTTTGTGCAATCTTGTTCATAAACTCATTTCTAAAATTATTGCTAACAAGCTCAAAGGTATTTTGTATTGTGTTATTTCAAATGAACAATTTGGATTCCTTTTCAATAATCAAATTCACTATGCTATGGGAATAGCATGGGAAGGAATGCACTCAATTAAGACACAAAAAATTCCAATATTTGTGATGAAAATTGACCTTGAAAAAGCTTATGATAAGGTTCATTGGCTATATCTTAGATTGTTGTTACTATAAATGAGTATGAATTTGCAAATTGTTTGTTGGATCATGGGATGTTTGACATCAACCTTTTTCATTATTCTAATAAATGGATATCCGTTAAGATCTTTTAGCCCTTGAGAATTCTCATATAAGAATGTCCCTTATCCCCATTTCTATCTCTATTACTTGTTGAAGGGTTAAGTATGTTAATAAAAGATGCAAGGAGGAGAGGGGAAATGAGAGGATAAATATATAATATTTAGTGTTTATTTCACATTTCCTTTTCATGGATGATATTATGATTTTTTTTCAAGGTTCCATCAAGGCATTGGGAATCATAAAGGAGGTTTTAGATATATATTAAAAATACACAAGTATGGAGGTCAACATGATCAAGTCCTCAACATTGTTGAGGATATAGAAGAGGAGGTGAAAATCCAAATATGCAAGTATTTAACTTATTTCCTATGGATCATTTTGATCTTGATCTAGGTGTAAAGTATCTAGGTTTTAAATAAAAACCAAGTGATTATAAGTATGTTGATTGGATGTGGATATATAACAAAATTGCAAGTATAATATCAATTTGGTGCAACAACTGGTTGTCATGTGGTGGCAAAGTAGTCTTCATAAAGGTAGTGGAAAAATAGTTTTCATAAAGGTTGTTTTATTTTAGAGGGTATACATTTATATTGGATGTCCATTACACATACACCCAAAAGTATTCAAAATAAAATTAGAGAAAAGTGTTTTATTTTTTTATAGACGTGGAAAAGGGAAAATGATGGAATTCCTTTAGCCAAATGTACAAGAGTGGTAACACTAAAAGAAGTAGATGGATGGGGTCTAAAGAATATATATGTGTTTAGTATGGTTTTCGTTGCAAAAGGGCATAGAGAATAATCTACAATTGAGAGCTATGGGAAGAAGTGATGAAATTAAAGCATTTTAAAAGGAAATTCCATGGAAGATTGGTTTAGAGTAAAAAGGGAAAGTACTCAAAGAGCTTTAAATGTTTGGAAAGTTTTAGTTAGGGATTTTCCCTTAATTGGAAATTGGGTAGCTTGGAAAGTAGGAAGAGGAAAGAAAGTAAAGATTGGGGAAGATTCTTGGATTGGTTGTAAAGATATTTATGGGTTGTTAAAATTTCTAATAAATTATTTGTACTCAATGTGATATTTTCTCTAGAAGAGGTAGTAAATCCTAATGGAATAAATGTTTGGTCTTAGGGTTTCAAATCAATACAAGTATTGAATTTATAGGAACAAAAAACATAGGAATGGACTTTGGGTAGCTTGGAAAGCAGGAAGAGGAAAGAAAGTGAAGATTGGGGAAGATTCTTGGATTGGTTGTAAAGATATTTATGGGTTGTTAAAATTTCTAGTAAATTATTTGTACTCAATGTGATTTTTTCTCTAGAAGAGGTACTAAATCCTAATGGAATAAATGTTTGGTCCTAGGGTTTCAAATCAATACAAGTCTTGAATTTATAGGAAGAGAAAGCATAGGAATGGACTTGATACATAAAACTGTCAAATCATGATGCCATAAATTTATTATCCAGAAGTTTTAATCAAATGGTAAAAAAAAGGATCAAGGGAGTTTGAAACTAAACTTGGTTACTCATCAAAGATGGAAGAATCCGAGGAAGGAGAAAGAGCCTAGAGGTGGAAGGTAGTCTGGAAATCAAAAATCCCTTTAAAGGAATTATTTTTTTCTCTGGTTGTCTTTGGCTAACAAAAAACTTAACATGGAACAATGACCAAAAGAGGAGCAAGCATGGGGTAAGATGATGCATCCTATGCAAATGTAGTGAGGAATTTATGGATCGTCTCTTTCTGTTACCTACTCTTTTTCTAGATTAATTCATAATAAACTTTTACAAATTTCAAATAGGAGGAAGAAATGAGATCACTTGACTTTGGTAGGATACCTTTATTCATAGATAACATATAAATCTAAAAAATCCTTTAAGGGATTGCCATAATTTTTAATCTAGGGGGATTTGGCGTTTGAGAGACAACATGTTTTTTCAAGGTATTGATATGACACTTCCACAAATTGCTCACAAAATTAGAGTATCCTTTGAGGGGAATTAGAAGCCTTTGAAATAAAATCATCATAGAATATTAAAGGAACCAATCATTGATTATGGAAAGGCTTGGGGATTCTTTGATGGAGCATGTCAAGGAACTCCATGCATGTGTGGTGCATGAGCTATTCTTTTCTTTGAGTCTACACACTATATGACTTTGAATATGCTATTGGGTAAGCAACAAACAATCGAGTTGAGTTTTATGCTTCGTGGCTTCGTATGAAAACAATGTGAGACCAAGTTTAAAATGTTTGCAGGTATTTGAAGATTCCAAGATATTGATTTCAATGGGCAAACAATAAATGAAGAATTGAAAATATGTGTTTATCCCCAATTATGAATCAAGTTTTAGAGGTAAAAAGCAGTTTCAGTGAAATTTATTTTACTCATATATAGAGAGAATTCAACACAAAACCTGGTTGGCTATCCAAGGAAGTCGTATACGAGAGGACCTTATCTGACCAAGAGCGTAAAGGAGGGACCCAAATTTCAATCTCATAAAGACCATTTTATTGATTCTAGAGCCTAAATGAGTTTTTAGGATGTGCTTATTGTGGTTTATGTCTTGTTATAATGGTGCAACCATAGGATTGTAAGGAACTTTTTGTGAAAGAAGGGTAAAGGTTGCCCTTTGGGGTCTTGAAAGACTATAATATGCAGTCATAAGATAGAAAAGGATATTTTTTCTACACAGTACAAAGTCTTTGTGGTTTATGTCTTATTATAATGGTGTAGCCATGGGGTTCTAAGGAATGTTTTTTGAAAAAAAAGTAAAGGTTGTGCTTTTGAAACCTTGGAAGACTATAATAAGTAGTCATAAGATCGATAAAGAGATTCTTTCTAGACAATGCACAATATTTTCATTTTTAGCATATTAAGGTAGACATGTATATTCTTATTTCACACATGAAATACCATTTTTTTTTTTATGCAAACAAAAGTTTCCCTCTAATCTATTCATTTTTTCAAAATTTCAACAATCTAAGTTATCTTAAAATGGGCCAAAATTCTTGAGGATAAAGTTTCATAATTAAAATTCCTACAAAATTTAGGAAAAAAACTCTATCATGTATGTATAGGGTTGAGTTTGTCCACTTATTAACTTAGTCATTTATTTAAAAACTTTAAATTTATATAAATTTCTTATTTTTTATTAATAGTTCATTTATATTTATTATTTTGTTATTTAAAAAAAAAATTAATCCATTTTTTTATATATTTTTAAAATTTATTAATTTATTTTTTGTTATTTTTATATATATAAATATTTTATATCTATTTAATAAAATATTTTAAATTTAATTATTTTTTATAATTTTCTATATACAATCTTATGACTTAATTTGTTTTTAAATTTAATTATTTTTTTAAATTTTCTATATATAATCTTGAGACTTAATTTAATTTGTTTTTAACTTTTAATTTAAGAAGGAATGATGGAGGAGATTTTTGGTGATAAGAATGAAGGTAATTGGGGTGGCGAATTCTTATCAAGTGAAAATAAGATTCTGTGGGATCATAAAAAAGGGAAAAGAAGTGTATTAGGGTTCATCCATAACAATTAAAAATGGTAGTTGGTTTGGATGTGGGCTTGATAGAGGTGGAAGGAATGATGGAGAGGGTCTTAGTCAAGCATTTTATGTGAAAAAATGTTAGAGGGGAATCCCTATAGATAGGGATGGAAGTGGTGTGGAAATTTGTTCTCGATTAGGTCGGTCTTTCGTGTTTTAGTCTAAGGGTGGATTCCATTTTTGGTGAAGAGTGCTAATGACGCAAAGTCCCTTCTCAAACAACTAGTTATGGGGTCCCTCTGGTATTTGTTTAAACAAGTGGAAATTGGGGTTTGATCCATGGAAGGAGCCTACCTACTTGTAGAAAAATTGGATATTACTACCAAGACTACCATTACAACTCTAGAACAATTAAATTTTGAAAGGAATTGGAAGCTCTTTAGGGGGCCTCATTTCTTCGGAGGATAACTATTGGGAAAAAAAGGACATGAGGGTATTCAAAGCTTTGGTGGAATTAGACCTGAGAGAAGGCTTACTAGCATAAATGGAAATAAAATGGGGGTCCTAGTCTTTTACTCAAAAATTGGATTTCTGGAAACTCCCTTTTAGATGTGGTGTTTGTCACAAAATTGGTCATTTGTGGGAGGATTGCAAAAGCCTGAAGGGAGTCTTTTTAAAAAAAAAGAAGATAACGGTTAAAAGGTCAAATTCTTATGGTGTTTTGAAGGGTTGTTTAGAAAATTCAATGGGAGAGAGGCATGTGGATGCCCAAGATTTAGAGCCTTTGCTACATCCTGCAATAGAAATCGATTGAACCCCTATTGTGTAAATGAAGTACTCCCAAGGAGCCAATGTAGATCATTGCAAGCAAGGAATTTTTTCAATTATCAAGGTATGTCTATCTTATACCCTCCCTTATTCTTTTGAGATGTCCATAATGGCTCTCCTTAGATCCTTTTGGGTGCAAGGTCTCTATTACTATGAACAAGGAGGGTTTAAGGGGTAGTTTCTCTAAGGGTCTAGACTCCCCTACTAGGAAGCCTAGGGTTGAATATCATTCCAATTCTAAATGTAAATCCAAGAGGTGGAAAACCCTCTTCGAAGTTATTAGGCCAGGGAGTTAGGTTTTTTGCTCATAGGGTGAAACCAAACTATCCCTTATGGTAAAAAGATGGGGTTCCTTTCTCCTGTGAGGTTCAACCAATCGAGATTATTTTAGAATCAAAGTCCCATACCAAGGTAGCTTGAACAAAATCCAAAATATCATCATCAAGTCTTCATATCAATTAAGGTTGAAAAAATATATTGTGGAGGAATCAAGGGTTTTGGAAGAGAGACTAGATTTTGACAAGGATATCCCAAATTTAATTAGGAGAAAACATATATATCCACGACAACATTCAAAGAGAAAAGGAAATCAAAGAGGGAAATAAGCTTACAATCTATGGGATACTCAGAGTAGGAAAGACCTAAAAAATTATGTCCAAATGATAATCTTATCCTTTAATTCTAGAGGGGTCAAGGGTGCCCTTACACAACAAACTCTAAAAAGACATTGTGTAGTTTATTAACCTAATTTTTTTTGCTTCAAGAATCTATGTGTGTTCAGACGAACAATGTGGAGTTTTTTCCTTCTTTTCTAAAAGAATGAATTTTTTTCTCGGTGGATGTTGAGGGTTTGTCAGGAGGGTTAGTTACCAAATGAAAGGAAAAATTTGACCCTATATATACCATTTTTTTCCAAGAAAGAATAGTGTTATAAGTCAGATCCAAGGAGTTTGGGAAAGTGCTTAGAATAATAAACTTGTGTGGGCCCCATGAGGACATAAATCCCTTTATGGGATGGGATAGTAGAATCAAGTATATTGAGAGGTGATAATGTAATTATTGGAAGGGACCTCAACCTAACTCTCAATCAGAGGAAGATATGGGGAGAAGAAGCAAGGTGTGACCTCCTTGCAGATTTTTCCTTGCACTTTTATAAAGACCAAAAGCTTATTGGTTTGAAACCAATAAAAAAATTTCTAACCTAGAGGAATGCCAAAAAGGTAGGAATGGTATATCTTATAGGTTAGATATATTTTTGGTGGAAGAAAATTTAATGGAGAAAATGATAAGATGAAATATTGGATTGGAAATGTAGGCTCCTTATATCATTTGCCCCTTTTTGTTTTTTGGTAGATAGAATCTCTGAAGACTATAAGCCCATGATCCCTTTAAATTTAACCATTCTTGGTTGAATGAGAAAGAGTTTAGAGATGTTGTAATAAGGGCATATAAGCCTTTTTATATAAATTATAACGATTCAACCATGAAGCAACTTACTAATAATCTAAAAAAGGTGAGTGGGCATGAAATCATGCTTTAAAAAATCAAAAGTACCTAAGGGAGGTAGAAAAAGGTATACAAAATATATATTTTTTTTTATCTAAGGGGGAATTTCAAACTTTGAAGGAACTCAAAGGTATAGAGAATACATTACTTGATAAGGAGGAGGCAAAGTGGAGACTTGAGAGTATAGCCATATGGTTGGTTGATGGGGACAATATCACTAAGTTTTTTCACAAGTGTGTAAATTATAGAAGGAATGTCAATACAATATGAGAAATATGCAAGACTAATGGCTCAAGGACCAAATCCTTTGGGAAAATTGTTGAAGATGATAAACAACACTTTAAAAATTTCTTTAATGATATTTAGAGTGTTAATATTGTTTAAATGATGAAAATCCTAAGGCTCTTCCCTAGACTCTAAAGCTCTTCCCTAGACTCATTAATGAAAACATGAACATGGAACTAGAAGTTGAAGTCATAAAGGAAGAGATCAAAGCAATCATATACTCTGTCAAAAAGGAAAAGATTCTCAACCTTCATGGATGGATGACTGAATTTTATCTTGGTTTTCATGACGTGCTAGAAGGTGATATCTCGGGATTGGCTAGGGAATCTAGACAATCGAGGAAGGTATGGTATAATTAAATGTCACCATTATAACTCTTATCCACAAAGGGAAAGACCCTTCATCCTTTGAAGAATTCAAGCCTATTTCTTTGTGCAATCTTGTTCATAAACTCATTTCTAAAAGTATTGCTAACAAGCTCAAAGGTATTTTGTATTATGTTATTTCAAATGAACAATTTGGATTCCTTTTCAATAATCAAATTCACTATGTTATGGGAATATCATGGGAAGGAATGCACTCAATTAAGACACAAAAAAATACAATATTTGTGATGAAAATTGACCTTGCAAAAGCTTATGATAAGGTCATTGGCTATATCTTAGATTGTTGTTACTAAAAATGAGTATGAATTTGCAGATTGTTTGTTGGATCATGAGATGTTTGACATCAACCTCTTTCATTATTCTAATAAATGGATATCCGTTAAGATCTTTTAGCCCTTGAGAATTCTCATATAAGGATGTCCCTTATCCCCATTTCTATCTCTATTACTTGTTGAAGGGTTAATCATGTTAATTAAAGATGAGGGGAAATGAGAGGATAAAGATATAATATTTAGTGTTTATTTCACATTTCCTTTTCATGGATGATATTATGATTTTTGGTCAAGGTTCCATCAAGGCATTGGGAAGCATAAAGGAGGTTTTAGAGATATATTACAAAGACACAAGTATGGAGGTCAACATGATGAAGTCCTCAACATTGTTCAATGATATAGAAGAGGAGGTGACAGTCCAAATATGCAAGTATTTAACTTGTTTCCTATGAATCATTTTGATCTTGATCTAGGTGTAAGGTATCTAGGTTTTAAATTAAAACCTAGTAATTATAAGTATGTTGATTGGATGTGGATATATAACAAAATTGCAAGTACAATATCAATTTGGTGCAACAAATTGTTGTCATGTGGTGGAAAAGTAGTCTTCATAAAGGTGGTGGAAAAATAGTATTCATAAAGGTTGTTTTAGAGAGTATACATGTATATTGGATGTCCATTACACATACACCCAAAGGTATTTGAAATAAAATTAAAGAAAAGTGTTTTTTTTTTTTTTTTATAGACATGGAAAAGGGAAAATGATGGAATTCCTTTAATCAAATGTACAAGAGTGGTAACACTAAAAGAAGTAGATGGATGTGGTCTAAAGAATACATATGTGTTTAGTATGGCCTTCGTTGCAAAAGGGCATAGAGAATAATCTCAATTAAGAAGTAGATGGATGAGGTCTAAAGAATATATATGTGTTTAGTATGACCTTCGTTGCAAAAGGACATAGAGAATAATCTACAATTGAGAGCTATGGAAAGAAGTGATGAAATTAAAGCATTTTAAAAGGAAATTCCATGGAAGATTGGTTTAGAGTAAAAAGGGAAAGTACTCAAAGAGCTTTAATTGTTTGGAAAATCTTGGTTAGGGACTTTCCGTTAATTGGAAATTGGGTAGCTTGGAAAGTAGGAAGAGGAAAGAAAGTGAGGATTGGGGAAGATTCTTGGATTAGTTGTAAAGATATTTATGGGTTGTTAAAATTTCTAGTAAATTATTTGTACTCAATGTGATTTTTTCTTTAGAAGAGGTAGTAAATCCTAATGGAATAAATGTTTGGTCTTAGGGTTTCAAATCAATACAAGTCTTGAATTTATAGGAAGAGAAAGCATAGGAATGGACTTGATACATAAAATTGTCAAATCGTGATGCCATAAATTTATTAGATCCAGAAGATTTAATCAAATGGTAAAAAAAAGGATCAAGGGAGTATACAACTAAACTTGGTTACTCATCAAAGATGGAAGAATCCTAGGAAGGAGAAAGAGCCTAGAGGTGGAAGGTAGTCTAGAAATAAAAAATCCCTTTAAAGGATTTTTTTTTATCTCGTTGTCTTTGGCTAACAAAATAATTAACATGGAACAATGGCCAAAAGAGGAGAAAACACGGGGTGAGATGATGCATCCTATGCAAATGTAGTGAGGAATTTATGGATCGTCTCTTTTTGTTACCTACTCTTTTTCTAGATTAATTCATAATGAACTTTTAGAAATTTCAAATAGGAGGAAGAAATGAGATCACTTGACTTTGGTAGAATACCTTTATTCATAGATAATAGATAAATCTAAAAAATCCTTTAAGGCATTGCTATATTTTGTAATCTAGGGAGATTTGGTGTTTGAGAGACAACATGTTTTTTCAAGGTATTGATATGACACTTGCATAAATTGCTCACAAAATTAGAGTATCCTTTGAGGGGAGTTAGAAGCCTTTGAAAGAAAATCATCATATAATCTTAAAGGAACCAATCATTGATTATGGAAAGGCTTGGGGATTCTTTGATGGAGCATGTCAAGGAAATTCATGCATGTGTGGTGCATAAGCTATTATTTTCTTTGAGTCTACACACTATATGACTTTGAAATATGTTATTGGGTAAGGAACACACAATCGAGTTGAGTTTTATGCTTCGTGGCTTCGTATGAAAACAATGTGAGACCAGGTTTAAAATGTTTGTAGGTATTTGAAGATTCCAAGATATTGATTTCAATGGGAAAACAATAAATGAAGAATTGAAAATATGTGTTTATCCCCAATTATGAATCAAGTTTTAGAGGTAAAAAGCAGTTTTAGTGAAATTTATTTTACTCATATATAGAGAGAATTCAACACAAAATCTGATTGGTTATTCAAGGAAGTTGTATACGAGAGGACCTTATCTGACCAAGAGCGTAAAGGAGGGACCCAAATTTCAGTCTCATAAAGATCACTTTATTGATTCTAAAGCCAAAATGAGTTTTTAGGATGTTCTTAATGTGGTTTAGGTCTTGTTATAATGGTGTAGCCATAGGATTGTAAGGAACTTTTTGTGAAAGAAAGGTAAATGTTTCCCTTTTGGGATCTTGAAAGACTATAATATGTAGTCATAAGATAGAAAATGATATTTTTTCTAGACAGTACAAAGTCTTTGTGGTTTATGTCTTCTTATAATGGTTTAGCCATAGGGTTGTAAGGATTTTTTTTTGTGAAAAAAAGGTAAAGGTTATGTTTTTGGAGCCTTGGAAGACTATAATAAGTAGTCATAAGATAAATAAAGAGATTGTTTCTAGACAATGCACACTATTTTCATTTTTAGCATATTAAGGTAGACATGTATGTTCTTTTTTTTTTTAAGTAAAAAAGGTGGAGCCTATTATATTATCATAAACAAAATACATAATCTGTTGGTGATGCCAGCTGTCCCGCCTGAGCAGGAAACCGGGACAACTGGGCATCCCTGTCCATTTGTCACCCAGTTTGCAGAATTGACAAAATTAACAAAATTGACAGTGCTACGTCTTGCCCGAAGGAAACCAGGACTAACAGTCGCGAGCATGAAACTGGTTATCTTGACTAGTTCTAAGAAATACTGGTAGCTAGCTATCGCAAGGCATAAATTATAGCAACAAAAACAGAGTCTAGTTCTGAACATTAAGTAACCTTTGAACCGGGATGCTTGTCCTCGTCCTCAGATTGCCTCCATCTTGCTGGGAACGAATATGCTCGCGCGCAAGTCGGACATTGTTTCTTTGGCGGAGTTCTGGAGTGTGCCGCAAAGAACATGTCCAGTCTCTAATCCATTCTCGCAAGGTGGAAGATCTGGTCTTCCAACATATTTCTCATCTCAAAGACGAGATTGAGGTATCCCCATTCGACTGAAGGTGGTTGCTCCGGGCGGTGGCTGTCCATTAACTCCTCGCGGGTGGCCGCTTCTTCTTCCTGCTTCTTGTGCCATTGTCGTGCGTGTGCTTGCCCCTCCGCTTCCTTGGTAGGTTCGGGAGGAACCTCCTCTTCCACGTAACAGGGGGAGTAAGGCGTCTCTGCGCTGGTTGCATGAGGGACGAGCATACTGCTTGCAGGTGGTGGTTTGCTATCCGGACCAAAGTTCGAGCTCGGATTCCAATTTTTCGGCACCATAAACAGGGTGTGCTCAGGAGGGCTTTCCAGGCCTCCTTTCGGGATGACTTCCTCCATGTACGCCATTGGAGGCGTGTGTGGTCTGTTCCTTCTTCTCTTAGCTTCCATCGCCATGGCTTTCTCAAAGTTCTCCTTTCTCTTGCGCTGTGACTCCGCCGCGTACCAGGCAGCTCCCCTTCGTGGTTTCCCTCTCGCTCGGGGCATGGTGGGGGTCCGGTGAATTGCCTGGGTGCTTTCTCGAGCGGTCGAGTTGCTCCTGAGTGTTGGCGAGGTCGCCGAGCGCTGCCACTGTTCCAGTGAAATGGGAGAGAGGCTGCTGCAGTTCTGCTTCGCCAGTGGAGCGGAGGCCTCAGGGAGCGACTGGCCTTTTGTTCTGACGGCTTGGACAATGAGCGCGGGTGCTAAAACAATCGCCATAGCAAAAACAATCACCATAGCCATTAAAGTCTGCTGGATAGTGCGCTGATGGCGGGTACCCTTCCCTTGCGTGAGGGGCCTCGTCTTTTGAATGCGCATGTTCAAACTCATGCTGAGTTATGGTCCAAGGTGATGTGAGCCGGTGGATGCATTAATGCTGCGTCCCGGCTCGCTCCCGCGTGGCACCATTGCGTCCCGTGTCACCCCATCCGGGGAAGGTAGACATGTATGTTCTTATTTCACACATGAAATACCATTTTTTTCTTTTTCAAAATTTCAACAATTTGGGTTATCTTAAAATGGACCAAAATTCTTGAGGATAAAGTTCTATAATTAAAATTCCTACTAAATTTAGGAAAAACATTATATCATATATAGGGTTAAGTTTGTCCACTTATTAAGTTAGTCATTTATTTAAAAACTTTAAATTTATATAAATTTCTTATTTTTTATTAATAGTTCATTAATATTTATTATTTTGTAATAAAATGTTTTAAATTTAATCAATTTTTTTTTTTGAATTTGTTAATCTATTTTTTATTATTTTTCATATATATAAATTTTTTATATTTATTTAATAAAATATTTTAAATTTAATTATTTTTTATAATTTTCTATATATAATCTTATGACTTAATTTGTTTTTAAATTTAATTATTTTTTAATTTTTATATATAATTTTTAAAATCAAATACACTTATTTATTTAAAAATAATAATCGCGATTGTGCTTTCAACTTTATAAAGTTCGTTTCACATGAATGTGAATCTAAATAATAAATATGTTTACTCAAATAAACGTGACGTTCGTTGAGATGCTCCAATGTGGGAGAAGTGACCAGAAAAGATGAGTGCGCAAGGGCGTTGATCCCAACGTAGGTTAAAATGAAAGGATAAAATTTATCCTTCCAATATATTCTAATGGGAAACCACGATTCTCGAACCATTGGTTCGGATGGTGTAAAGGGATGTCGTTAAAATATATAATGTTAGAATATATTATGGATTTTGTGAATTTGAATATGAGTAATAATTAAAAATAAAATATTAGTTTTTTTGGAAGGTTAATTATTATACTAAATTAAATTAGAAGTTTTGTTTTCTAAACACTTATAAAAAGTATAGATAATTTATAATAGGTAAACGAGTGCAATATATTTTTTTTAAGGATACTTTCACATAAATTCTGTAATTTTGTCGAGGTACTCACTTATAATGATGTATTTCACATTTAGTAGTACCTTTTTTTAGCAGAAAATTTCTCAATATATTAAAATATATAGTGTTTTCAAGTACATGTATCGGTTAGGCCAAAATTAAAGAAAACTCCAGCCCCCACTTAAAATGGTGTTTCTTCTAGAAGGAGAGATAAACATCCATCTCTTCAAAAGCAAGTGATCCAAGTCCATACTAAAGAGCTTCCATGTCAAAACAAGATAGCATCTTTACAGGTACAACAACATAGTTTATCGCAAGTGATGGATATACAAAGACTTTTAAGAGCCAAAAAAAACTATCTCCAAATGGAAGAGCAAAGATCATTAATAGAGATGGAGGTAGTATGAAGGACGCTCGTGTCCTTCAATCCATTTGTTGTATGTAGCCATCCCTTCTGGAGCTTGTAGAGCTTTTTTGGAGAGAGCATCCGCTACCACATTCTGATCTCTTAATAAATGTTCAAATTTGATGGTATTGAAAGATTTGATTAGCTCCCTGATTATATCCTTCCATCCCAAGAGAGCAATAGCATTTAAGTTCCCCCTACAGTTTAGCCACTCAATTACAACTTTTGAATCACCAAAAACTTGTAGCTAATCTAGTCCCAAGCGGATTGCCAAAGTTAAATTCACCCAAGCACCTAAAAGTTCATCCCTTGTATTTGTACCAGGACCACAATTAAAAAGCCATTTGTAGCTAGTGTCCACATTGATTTTTACAACACCACTTGCCCCACTCATGTTCCTGTTTTCTTGGGCTGCCCCATCAAACCACCCCACATTGGGAAAAGTAAATACCAGAGTCTTTAAGATCTGAGGACCTTTTCCATTATGAGACCCCCTGTCATCAAAGGTTTTTAGCATCCCCAAAGTTTTTTGAACCACCATCTGAAATGAAGGATTACAATTTTCAAAGATTTTTTTGTTTCTTTCCAGCCAAATGCACCAGCAGGCCAAGGAGGGTAGGGTTCTGTATGTCCACTCTTTTTTTGTCCAACTAACAAAACAATATGATAAAGTGTCACCTTCCCAAGATGTGCTAGTATGGAGAGTAAAATAAAACTTCTTTCGCACCTGTAGAGTAAAGGAGCAACTGACAAAAAGGTGCATGACAGACTCTGGGGCTCGAGAGCATAACGGGAAAAGGCTTGGTCCTTCCCATCCTTTTTTGTTAAAGTTATCTCAAGTGAGGATTTTTTCCTCCACAACAAGCCATGTGAACAATCTAATCTTTAAAGAAATATCCCAAGACCATAACTACCTCCTCCAACCAACTAATTGCAGTTGCCATTTTTTTTTTTTGTAAAGCATTATAAACATTGCTAACGGATAGTAATCCCAAGTTATGACCACCAGTCCATATTAGAAGGTCTTCTCTTTGCTGGGGATGAACCCCCAAGATGTATTTCACATTTAGGTATAGATGACTCGCCTCCATGCCATCAAGCTCAATTTCAAAATTTATTTGATACCTAATCAGGATATTAGAGAGTGATTGATGTGAAAATATTATCTTGAAATTTTGTGTCTGCATCACCCATTATAGTTTTAGTAGTATGCCCATTATCCACAATAAAATTCTCAAAATAAGAAGTAATATTTATCAACCTTTTCAATAAATTTTTGACCCTAGAACACAATGTCATCCCTAATCATCATTGATCTTATGAAAAGGTAAAACAAATTGGGCATAACACTCCATCTTTTTTTTTTTTCGTAAATAAAATATTTATACCTCATATAACGAAAAACCATACAGATACTAAAGGACCTGGCATCTTGCCTGCGAAAATTGGAAACCAGAACGAGACCCGGGTCCATTAAGGAGAGTATCAAAATTGTTCTAATAGTTGAAATTGAAGGGTTAAAAAAGGCCATATGTTTTACAAAAATGGCTCATAGGCCTCTACATTATATTAGCGACCTTATCTAAAAAATAAAAACATAAGCTTAAGGAAAATCATACTCCATGGGCATTGTTGCTCCCCCCATCCAAAGGAAGATGATGCCAGGTTGGAGTGATGGTGAAATGTTGGCCACATGTTGGGAAACAATGATTGACATGCTTGCTAGAGAGAGTATCAAACAAGGCGTCCGGTCATGAGCTAAGAATTCCCTTCCTGAAAAGTTGATCAACCAAGTCTCGACGCATGTCGAAGATAATTTGAAGTTGTTTCGCCAAGAAGCCACGTGGGAGAGGCGTGTCAAAGTGCCTAAACTCTTCCCGGGCATTCGGGATGACCTGGGTCATTTTAGTGGGTGCTTTTGCTGCCATACTCACTAGAGTCACCTCTTCAACAACAACACAGCTCCAATATCCTTCCTGCAACTGAACTCCATAATTGTCTCTCACTTATGATGAGGGTATCTGAGAAATCTATGTAGAGGGCACTGCGAAGAGTCCAATAATGATTTGGGTCATATCAGAGGGGAATTCTTCCACAATAGGGACTAGACCCCATTCATCTTCATCACGAGACAAAGAATTGGGGGATAAAATTGGAGAGGGTGAGGCCGGAGGAGTAAAAAGAGTAGGGGGAATCAAGTCAGTTAAGGAAGGGCAAATGTTGTGATTACGATTGGCTAGGTAGTTGTAGTAGGCTGACCCCCTCATGGAATTTCCTCGTTCCCTTGGCATGGATGCGTGCAAGCAGCCCAAACCCAGAGTGGATAACGTCTGTGTCACAACAAATAAGGAGCGAGATGAGTGATCAAAGCTTGGAGGGGATAATTAGAGAGAACCACAAACCAAAGATTGGAAATAATACCAATATGCATCATTAAGCAGGCCATAAAACTTGATTTGACAACAATCCTATTCATGGTACCTGCTATGATGAAGATCCAAGCTAGCACGAACCAGATAATTAAACTCGGGCTTGCACTCCAGATCTTCACATTAATGTCGCTCATCAGAGAAAGGGAAGGGAGGTGTAAGGTGGTGGTCCTCGTCTGATGACATAAATGCATGATGGATGTGTGGCACCTCATCCGGGGGGCATAACACTCATTCTTAAAAGAGCACCCCCCTAGACAAATCATATCATCAATTGACATATATCATTCATAATTGAATTAGCAAGCAATCAAAATTTCTAAAAAATTATCTTCGAAGTATGTTGTAATGGTTAGGTTTTGAAAGAAATAATCTGTGTGTTATAAAAATTATCGAAATATGGTTTGCAAATTCTTTCCTATTATTTTTTTAGGACCTACTCCTCAAGGACATAGACCATCTACAAAGTTGTCAACCTTATTCTCCATGGCCTCATTCAACATTCATTTCTAGGACATATCAACGTTAAATCATGAATGGCCACACCCCAGTACCTGCATTGTGAGAGCTCCCCACCCAACCTCTAAGATCAATTAGGGTTTGGCTCACTATGTTTTTAGAGGTGATAAAGGGATTAAGAAACATGTATCTAGTACTAACCAAATGAAATGGATTATTTGTAATGTACCCAATACCCTATGTACTCTATTGAGAATATGGGGTAGTCTTGAAGACTCCAATTTTCACTCCAAATTTGTTGCTCTGATACCATATATGTGAATTACTTATCTTGATACCTTTCCTCACTACCATATTGTTAATTAATTTATGTATGTAAGCACTATAATGAAGGCTTATACAATACAATAAAACCATTCAGTCACTATGACACCATAAATTTAAAATGTAGACTTAAAGTTACAAAAAGAATTGAACAAACTAGAAACTAGTATAATCCATGACATAAGCAACATTAATTCAACATAATCACAACTCATGAAAACTTATCTTTCTAGGAATTATCCACCAATTGGTTGTAAAGGATGTTCCACCCAAACATAGGCTCCCTGATACACCAAAT
>SNQJ01S0092031.1:32590-46343 GCA_010110895.2 Picea sitchensis | reverse complement strand
TCTTCAACTTGGATTGAACAAAACTAATATTTGTATAGTTCTACTTTTGGCTTGAACAAAATTAATATTTGTATAGTTCTACTCTTGTCTTGAACAAAACTAATATTTGTATAGTTCTACTCTTGGCTTGCCTTAGACATATTGAAAAATAAAGCACCCAAGATTTTCAACACACCAACTGATGGTTTGATTTCTTACTCCATAGCATTGACCCTCATATTCAATGGACATTTCTTATAATAATTCTAATTTGCACAAATTCAACAAACAACAACCTTACTACAATTTTTTTCTTATATCCATATGATAAATTTATCATGTCCTTAGTGTTATCACATTAATATCTCCTTAATATGTCCAAAATCAAGAGGGATATCACATTAAATTAGGTGGTTGACCACTAATATTGGTAATTGCACACTAGTCTAATTGTGCATCCAAAAATAAAGATATAAAAAATTTATTTAGAACTTTGAATATAGAAAAAAGGTTCATAAATTAGAACTAGGATGATGATGGACAACTAATTAACAACACGTGCACATGCAACTGAAGGTACAACCAAACAAGTACCTGTCAGATATCTCTTTTTCGAGTGAGGAAAGATTAGGAAAAATAGAGGGGAATGCGACTGCATCTAGTAGATATGATAAGCAAACAAGGACCAGGGGTGAAAAAGTCAGAATAAAATTTTGTAGACGCATGAAATTTTTTCTTGCCGAAGGAGGATCATGCTCTTATTATGATGAGAGAATAGGAGACATAGAGGTTCCACTCAGGTTTAAGCATATGGCGAAACAATGGGTACCTAAGGACCTACGCCCTATACATGTTGACTTCGTTGTCAACAATAGGACATATCACATTACACCTTCCTCCCTACATGGCTTGGGGCTATTTCCCATGGATGGAATAATTGTAAAATACAATAAAGTAATTGAATTGATGGACTATGTCAAACCATGTTACAATTATAATGATTGGATGCGGTTTGTCTAGTACATGCGAAGTATGCATAGATATGCACTCACTGCAAATTATATACAAATAATAAACAAGGATAAAAATAAGGAGCGACTATCTATATTGATGGAAGGCCTAAATCTTCCTTCAATATCGCAGGGTTTATAAACAACACACGACCTGGGACAGCATATGATCCGGATTATTTTCGGCACGAAATGAGAGCAGAGATATAATAAAGAAATGCACAGAGATATTGCGTATATCCAGTAATATAACAGAAATATATTAGAGATGCAACCATAAACACAGAGATACAGTAATACACGATTTCTATTAATGAAAGAAATGTACGGAGACTGTAAAAATACAAAGTGAAAGACTCGCTAGAATGGTGGCAGCTTATCTCTGAGAAGAGATATGACGGCTACTCGCATTCACAAGAAGATGGTTACAATGAGGCTCTGGAGGCCTTTTTACAATAATCGGGAATTCCAAAAGTCCTAGACATCCAAAAACTTAACCCTAGGAGATGAAGCGCCAAAAGTCATGTGGGCCCCGTTTGGGTAAGTTGGTGCATCAACTTCCTGGGGTCATAACTTTTGCATACGATCTCCGTTTTAGGCGTGTGATAGCTCGTTGGAAAGGTATCGTCGAGGAGATTCATTTTAGGGGATCAATATGACTTCAGCTATCATTGAGAACCTTGATCTCGAAAAAACTTCATTTAGGCCCTCAAAATGGCCCCGGAAGTGAAAACCTGCTAAAAATAGTAAATTTCCAAAATGGCCAAAAAACTATTTTGAGCCATTTGGAAATGGTGGGTGGCCCCCGATATCCACCTGGATCAGCATACAAACAAACGAATTTCATATATGAGGGATGTGAAGAGAATCGGGTAGTCCCGTGCACAATAAAAAAGATACCTCCCGGGGAAGAGTTATTAGTGGATTACCATTTGAATCGAATAGAAACATTGACTAATAGTGCGTAGGTTCTTATGCAACACCTCTTTAAAAAACCTCTACTTATTGCATTATATTTTTTTATTATCTTTAACATTGTTGTAAATATTATCTTTAACATTATTTTTTTGTTATCATTAACAATTTTTTAAATATTTGGGGGTTCTAATTATATTCTAATGTGGTAGAATGATGGTGTAAAAGGGAAGCCGTAGAACATGTAAATGATTATCAATTTCCACATTCATTTTACGTAATTTTTATTATTTTCTTATATAATTTTATTGAAATAACATTGTTTTTGTTGAAATTATATGTAGTCCGCAGGACATGTTGATCATGATTCCACCAATGAGGAGCAGTTTTATTCATCCGCTGATCTGATGGTCTTAATAAAAAAAAAATCATTAAAGCGAACATGGAACTTGCTAGCTTCTTAGATCGTCCAGATCAAACTCCTGACGTTAAAGCAAAGATGAAGCTCCTTATGTCACAACTTAACACATATAAGGTAATAACAACAATTTAAAGTGTTTTTTTTCAATGTACTCATATGTTCAATTATGATACTTTGTTCTTTAACTTTTACATTATCTCACGAAAAAACATTTTCTTTTGTATAAAGACATTTTTGGAGCTTGTTCAACCTAGTGTTGGTAGTAGTGGAGCTACAGAGACTCTATAGAGTCCTAATGCGAGCGGTCATACAACTGTTAGAGTACTATTTACTTCTCCATCTTCCACAACTAATTTAGATAGGATCCATGACACACACCACCAGACATCCACACCTCGATCAGAGTCTAGAGATGGTGGCATAGATGAGGCTCATGGTGATGTGGTTGACATGGTTGCATTTCCTGGAGCTAGATGTGTGACAAGCACGAGGACCCTTCCGTGCACATTTTTGGTCGACAATAATGGACTTCCATTAAAACAATCAAGACTCCCAGGTAGTTTTAAATCATATTTTAATCGTTTAATGTTGCCCTTCTCAATTATAAATCATCTAGATTATTAATTTTAAATTAATGATCATATCTTTTTGTGTGTAGGAAATGACCATTTTTATACGCACCTAGAGAGCAAGGCCTTGTTGATTTTTGGGGCAACCTTACACATGAGGTGGAATTGCTATAATTCCAACCTCAAAAAGGAACTTATGGATTATCTTGAAGGTCTCTTTGGAGTAGACATGTTCAATAAAAAAACAGTCACCTCTGCAGTAGGCAAATATTTAAAATACGTGTGGGATGTTTATAGACAAAGATAGATAGGAAATCCTAGGTATGAGCATCCTCCCTCAATTCTAGAGAGGGAGTGGAAGGCGATCATTGATGATACAAAAGAGAAGATTTTGAAAAAATTAGGAGAACAAATAATTGGTACACCAAGGTAAATTACAATATTTTGATTTCAATACCAGCTTTATTTTTCTTTAGATCTAAATAAAAGTGTGGTTATATATAACATACTTGAAAATTTTGATGATAGGTTTCCTGACAGTTCGAAGGCAACCAAAGCAAGGATTTCCAAACATGGCCAGCACAAGCTAGGCTAGGGTGGATACTCAAGGTTACAATCACGAATCCCAAGTACCCAAACATCTTAAGAATATTATTTGTATCACCTTACAACATTTAGGTAATTGCATCCAAACACATTAAAAAACCACACCCTTACGCAATGCAGGGCGACGAATTCGAAACTGAAACCATGAAGGAAGACCTCCAACATGGTTACAAGTACGGTTATAGAGTCGTGGTTGATCGTAGGAAAAGCACAGGAAAGACCCCAAGATCCAATTTGCGGGATAAGGAAAATAAAAATAAGTCCACATTAACCTTTCATTACTTATAAAATATGTAAATGTTTGATATCGTCCATAATTTAATGTCTTACTCTGTTTTAATCAGGGGAGCAACACTATCAATGAAACCATTAGTACTGGAGAGCATAGTGTTGTTAGTGCAACACAGCCAGGAGATCATGGTGATCCCCAACAACCCCATCCCAGTGAGGTGCAGCCCCAAGATGTTCCTGTCACTGAGGCCCATGACGGTAAAATGTCTATATATTAATCATATACTTAATAATTCTATACTTATAAATTTTGTACTTATAAAGTTTGACGTTTCAATGGAAGAGAATGTCATAGTTGATCCTCCTCAACCTGAAGATTAGGTGAACAGGTCGGAAGCCATTCCAATGGTGCCGACTAGAGGACCAGGTAAATAATTACATTGCAGAGTTTGTTTTTAATATTAATGAACTACTTCAATGATATTTAGAAAATGGTGATATAAATTTAATATTTTTTATTTTTGTAGGTGATGGCCCCTCACAGCAGCATCGACGCCATGCGTACGAGACCAGATGTACTCGATGTGAAAGGAATGAAGCAACATCAACTACTGAAGAGCACCCAGTAAACGAAGACATGGAGATGGATGAATTACTTAAGACCTGGAAAGCACAAAAGAAGACTAAAAGAAATTCATGATGTCATGTAATAATTTTATAAGATAGTTAGATGTACATTATATAGCTGAACATGTAATGATGCATATAATGCATTGAAATTATGGGTACTTTTTCATATGATAATATACACAAGGATATTTCTATGGCTTTTATATATCCTTGAATGTAATTTTGTTATACACTTAATGATAATTTCAGCTTCTCTTATAAGACTTGGTATATATTGATTCAATACTCCTTGATTCAAGATGTGAGAATGCAAGCAAGACCTGATGCCTTGTGCTTGGGCTATGGAGTCTAGGAAACAAATAGAACTTGAATATGCCATATGAAACTTCCAAAATCTTGTGACATGATATATGAAACTTTGAAAGTCTTGTGACATGTGACATGTGGCAAGCATCTTTTCCAAGCAATGTGCAAACTTTAAACTTGGTGCAACATGGAAAAATAAATTTTTGGGAAGATGCAATAATAAGTTTTAAGGATTAAACATGAGGGGTTGGAAATGGCCATGTCAAACATTTTATAATATTTTTTCAGAGCATTACCCTTCTTTTCACTGTGTCTCACATGACAAAGAAACAAAATCACATTGACATTGTCAATTTATATGTGGAGGGTTATTCAAGGTTTCAAGACTTTCTTCATATTTTCCTAGTTTAATCCTCTCGTGGTCATGTTAATCCATATAGAGGTCCATGATATAAACACTCATTGTTATAATGTTTACACAAATTCCAATATTCACTTTGTTGATTAGAGGGCACAATTTTGGCAACAATTTAATGTTTTTAGTTCCATGAAGTTTATTTTGTTTCTTCAACAACATTAAGGATTAAACATGAGGGGTTGGAAATGACGATGTCAAACATTTACTCTTTCACACATGTGCATCATCTCAATCTTCATGTCTACAATATGTGGAGGGTTATTCAATGTTTCAAGACTTTCTTCATATTTCCTACTTTAATATTCTCATGGTCATGTTAATCCATATAGAGGTTCATGATATAAACACTCATTGTTCTAATGTTGACAAAAATTCAAATTTTCACTTTGTTTATTAGAGGGCACAATAATGGAAACAATAAGAGATTTTTGACTCAAATTTCACTCACACACCCACTTTATTCCATCATCATATCATCATGGAAACCATAAACCCTATTTTTCATATGTTCTAATAGATATGTTAATGATTCCAAATTTCATATTTGTATTTGACTCCAGGTCCAACTAGCTTGCAAAGTATCAAATTTTAATTTCAAGTTGTTAAAAAAAATTTGAAATGAATCCAAGCATAATTTTATATCGTCGCAAGAGAGACGGATGTAAATAATCTTGCGACGAATTAGCTATACTATCGACGAAAAAAGTTCATCGATAGTATAGCCAATTCGTCACAAGAATATTGTGTCTAATTTGAATGGTGTTACATGGTTTTCAATGAGTGTAGGGATTATATTATGGTGAAATGTAGTGTAGTCTATAAGAACAATCTCTATGCATAACCTAAAAATGGATACTACCATATCTTGTTCATAAGACAAATATTCTTTGTATGTTTCCTTTGTGGTGGCTCAAGCCCTCAGTACACATGATGCTTGACAATGAAATGTAACAATTTGACTATTGCATGATAGTGTTATGTCACCCATGGTTAATGAAATAAATTAAGGTTCTTAGGTCCTATTTGAATATTCTTAGAATTGAGATTCGTTACATAGTACTTGAAAAAAGACAAAAGACTTATGTAGCGGATATTAATTTGGTCTTTGTGTGGGACATTTTATGCCATTAGTATGTTTTGTACAAAAATAATTGATATTGGGGACTACAACATGGTCAAGGAATGAGTAATAAGGAACAATGAACGAGGAATGAGGAACATAGAACAACGAACAAGGAACATAAATTGTACTAGGACTAGACACCGACAACAGTGACCTGTGAATGGGGCCAACGTTGAAATTTTTTCAAATAGTTTCTATATGCACTGACATTTGTCATGGATAGACTATTTAAATTCCTTAACAATATGGGAGGGTTTCTAGACTCAAATTTGATTGACACACCCACTTTCTTCCATCATCAATTCATCATGTAAACCATAAACCCTAATTTTCTTTCAAAGTACACAATTTGGTTGACACAAGTTATAAGTTTTCGTCAGTCTTTCTTCATTTTTCTTTTAGGTTCTAAATTAATGTATATACAATGTATCTATGTCATAGTTGTGATGAAAAATCCCTCTTTTTCATTGATTGCTTAATCAACACCATAAAAGTACTAGAGGAGGGAAACAGTGACATGTGAATGGGGCCAACGTTGAAAGTTTTTCAAACTGTATCTGTATGCATTGAAATTTGACCTGGATAGAGTATTCACATGACTTAACAATATGGGAGGGTTTCCGGACTCAAATTTCACTCACACACCCACTTTCTTCCATCATCATATCATCATGGAAACCATAAACCCTATTTTTCATATGTTCTAGTAGATATGTTAACGATTCCAAATTTCATATTTGTATTTGAATGAAGGTCCAGCTAGCTTGCAAAGTATGAAATTTTAATTTAAAGTTTATAAACCAAATATGAAATGAATCCAATCATCATTTGATATCGTCATAAGAGAGACGAATGTAAATAATCTTTGTTGGTAGAATTCAGGTTCCTCCTACTTGGACTACATATAAAATTCAACTCCGCTTCAAACTCCTTGCCATATGTGCATTGGAAAATCAACAAGGATTTAGATCCTAGAGTCTAAGCAAGAGGGTCAATCCCAAAAACAAGGGTTTCTATGAAAGGAACTAGTCATAAAAATCCAAGGCTAAATTCTCAAGATAATTCTCTAGCATAAGGGTACTAGAATGGTTGGTTTCCTTTCTCCAACATTTAAACCCAATTTATACTATCACAAGTTGGTTAAGTTTGTTGGAAATAATAATTAGGGTTGTACAGTTGCACAAATCTCGTAAACCCCGCTTAGGAGTGCATAATTAATGCTCATTTTTTACTTTTTACAATTTTTGGAAGACACCCTGCCTTTCTTAAAGGAAACACATGGGTACCAGTGCATTTCTCAAAGGAAAAATGTGGGTATGAGAAAAAAAAACAATTTAACATATGTTTCATGTGGATCAAAGATATTCAATGGCTAATATCTTGGGAAACAAGGAATCCATGGTCACTGGTAACCACATAATGTTATAACATGAGGTGCTTTCAACTTCAAAACGTGTGTCCTTTAAGGAGAAGATTTAATGGTTTAATGGTTATTGGCCTCCTTCATCGACGTTGTGCCAATGGATCCACTCAACATGGAAAAAGAATTATGAGATTCCTCTCTGCTCCAAAGGTGTTTTTTTAATTCATATTTTTTATCATGCTGCTTATAAGCAAGTTTTAGAGTAGGGTCCCTGGTTTTGGGGAAGAGTGGGGCTTTTTATATCTCCCTGATTTCAAAATTTTGATCCTAACTCTATGTCAATTACTAGAATGACACTTTGGTTACACCTCCCAAATTTTCCATTTCATTCTTGGTATATATCAATTTTTGAGGATATTGATAATATTTTGGGCAGTTACGTAAAATCAATTTTGGAGATTTATAACGAGATTGTGTACATACACCTACATATTATATGTTGAAATAGACATGAGTAAGAGTCTTCCAGATAAAATGTCCCTCAAATGAAAGTTTTATGTGGATTAATGTATTGAATTATGAGAACACAACATTCTAGTGTTGAATTCATCAACTTACAGGACATCTACATGATATTTATCCCCATGCACGAGCTCATACTTCAAGGGAAAAAGGGACCAAATCCAAATAAAAAAAATGGAATTTTCCTAAGCAACCAATGTGAGATGATGAAGTTTCTCTTGCCAAGGAAAATAAAAAACCATTTACTTAAACAAAATTTGATATAGTCTTCCTAGAAGAGTTGATTGGGGAACATTGTCCTCCCTTGAAGGATGCAGTAGAGACCATTGATATTGGGTTTTCCTTCTCAAATATGAAAATTGTACCTGATGCCCCTCTAGGGGGAATGAAGCGACTTCATGAAACTAACATATCTGATTCTGATAAGAATATGACATCGAATTGGTCATCGTGATGTCATACCATGATGTTATAGATGCTTAAAAGAAAGGCTATGGTAAAGTTTCATTGTATCCTTCATTCATTATTACAAACACTTACTCTTAGGTTTTTTTCTTCATATCTCTATATCAATTATACTTTCTAAAAAATTATATATGTTTTGTGTCCTTGAATCTATGAGGATTTACTCCCTCTGTTTTCAAAACATATAAGCATATTTACAATTAGAAAATCATGATAGAAGGTCATGATCAAGATGATGAACCGATTATTAAATAAAATAATTTTAATTAGTATGTAAATCTTCCTTAAATTACTTCAACATTTCCAATCGCCCATTGAAAAAATACCCAGAGAAGCCATGGATATGGTTGTGTTTATTGTTTCAATGGTTGCAGTACATGATGGGTCTTAGGTTCGTGGTTGTACATGATATGGTTGTGTTTATTGTTTCAATGGTTTTACATGACTCTTATGAATTTTTGTGTGGTTCTATATAAATAATTTAGGACCTAGATGTCATATTTTAGGGACCAATGGCCATGCACAAGGCTACAAATTAACCACAAAACATGCCCTCTATAGGAGGTTAATATCCTTAGATTGGGATATGGTTTCCATTAGAATGTTTTTTGCACGACAGGTGGGTCTCATACCATGGTTCGAGGGAGAAATATATGGAATTATTCCCTAGATTAATATTATTGATCTAATGTGCCACAATCAAGTCCTTAAACCACAACATAGACCCTTTAAAGTGGACCTTTGCCATACAAGTGGACTATAGTCATGAACCTAAGACCCATCCATGATGATTAAGAATACCTCATAATGTCACCCATATTCAACTAATTGGATGCCAAAGACTCCCTAGAGAGGACTCGTGTGATGGTTTTTAGGTGTTTTTAGATGGTGGTTCATGAGCTTGAGAAGGTTTAGTTAGGGATTTAGTCCATTGTTTCCAACTTCCCATGTTTATGCCTCTACACCCATTTTCAATGTACTAAACCTAATCATGATGCCTATGTCCTTGTTAAAGGCCAATTAAGCTATGTTATGTTGGTTTGAGGACTTGTTCAAGGCTCTTGATGACAACTTGTTCACCCATCCATGGTCTTGTGTGGTGACTCGAGGACTTTCTCATGGTGCTTGAGCTAGATATGGAATATAAATTGCATTGATTTCATCTTATGAATTTTTTTGTGGTTCTATATAAATAATTTAGGACCTAGATGTCATATTCTAGGGACCAATGGCCATGCAAAAGGCTACAAATTAACCACAAAACATGCCCTCTATAGGAGGTAAATATCCTTAGAGTGGGATATGGGTTTCATTAGAAGGTTTTTTGCATGACAGGTGGGTCTCATACAATGGTTCGAGGGATAAATATAGGGAATTATTCCCTAGATTAATATTATTGATCTAATGTGCCACAATCAAGGCCTTAAACCACAACATAGACCCTTTAAAGTGGACCTTTGGCATATAAGTGGACTATAGTCATGAACCTAAGACCCATCCATGATGATCAAGAAGATCRCATAATGTCACCCATATTCAACTAATTGGATGCCAAAGACTCYCTARAGAGGACTTGTGTCATTGTTTTTAGGTGTTTTCGATGGTGGTTCATGAGCTCGAGAAGGTTTAGTTAGGGCTTTAGGCCATTGTTTCCAACTTGCCATGTTTATGCCTCTACACCCATTTTCAACGTACAAAACCTAATCATGATGCMTATATCCCTCTTAAAGGCCAATTAAGTTATGTTATGTTGGTTTGAGGACTTGTTCAAGGCTCTTGATGACAACTTGTTCACCCATCCATGGTCTTGTGTGGTGACCYGAGGACTTGCTCATGGTGCTTGAGCTAKATATGGAATAKAAATTGCATTGATTTCATMTTATGAATTTTTTTGTGGTTCTATATAAATAATTTAGGACCTAGATGTCATATTCTAGGGACCAATGGCCATGCARAAGGCTACAAATTAACCACAAAACATGCCCTCTATAGGAGGTAAATATCCTTAGAGTGGGATATGGGTTTCATTAGAAGGTTTTTTGCATGACAGGTGGGTCTCATACAATGGTTCGAGGGATAAATATAGGGAATTATTCCCTAGATTAATATTATTGATCTAATGTGCCACAATCAAGGCCTTAAACCACAACATAGACCCTTTAAAGTGGACCTTTGGCATACAAGTAGATTGTAGTCATGACCCTAAGACCCATCCATGATGATTAATAAGACCACATAATGTCACCCATATTCAACTAATTGGATGCCAAAGACTCCCTAGAAAGGACTCATGTCATGGTTTTTAGGTGTTTTCGATGGTGGTTGATGAGCTTGAGAAGGTTTAGTTAGGGATTTAGGCCATTTTTTCCAACTTGCCATGTTTATGCCTCTACACCCATTTTCAATGTACAAAACCTAATCATGATGCCTATATCCCTCTTAAAGGACAAATAAGTTATGTTATGTTGTTTTGAGGACTTGTTAAAGGCTCTTGATGACAAATTGTTCACCTATCCATGGTATTGTGTGGTGACCTGAGGACTTTCTCATGGTGCTTGAGCTAGATATGGAATATAAACTGCATTGATTTCATCTTATGATTTTTTCGTGTGGTTCTATATAAGTAATTTAGGACCTAGATATCATATTCTAGGGACCAATGGTCATGCACAAGGCTAAAAATTAACCACAAAACATGCCCTTTATAAGAGGTAAATATCCTTAGAGTGGGAGATGGGTTCCATTAGAAGGTTTTTTGCATGACAGGTGGGTCTCATACCATGGTTCGGGGGAGAAATATAGGGAATTATTCCCTAAATTAATATTATTGATATAATGTGCCACAATCAAGGCCTTAAACCACAACATGGACCCTTTAAAGTGGACCTTTGGCATACAAGTGGACTATAGTAATGAAGCTAAGACCCATTCATGATGATCAAGAAGACCTCATAATGTCACCCATATTCAACTAATTGGATGCCAAAGACTCCCTAGAGAGGACTTGTGTCATGGTTTTTTGGTGTTGTCGATGGTGGTTCATGAGCTCGAGAAGGTTTAGTTAGAGATTTAGTCCTTTGTTTCCAACTTACCATGTTTATGCCTCTACACCCAATTTCATTGTACAAAACCTAATCATGATGCCTCATATACCTCTTAAAGGCCAATTAAGTTATGTTATGTTGGTTTGAGGACTTTTTCAAGGCTCTTGATGAAAACTTGTTCACCCATCCATGGTCTTGTGTGGTGACCTGAGGACTTGCTTATGGTGCTTGAGCTAGATATGGAACATAAATTGCATTGAATTCATCTTATGAATTTTTTTGTGGTTCTATATAAAAAATTTAGGACCTAGTTGTCATATTCTAGGGACCAATGGCCATGCACAAGGCTATAAATTAACCACAAAACATGCCCTCTATAGGAGGTAAATATCCTTAGAGTGGGATATGGGTTCCATTAGAAGGTGTTTTTCATTACAGGTGGGTCTCATGCCATGGTTCGGGGGATAAATATAGGGAATTATTCCCTAAATTAGTATTATTTATCTAATGTGCCACAATGAAGGCCTTAAACCACAACATAGACCCTTTAAAGTGGACCTTTGGCATACAAGTGGACTATATTCAGGAACCTAAGACCCATCCATGATGATCAAGAAAACCTCATAATGTCACCCATATTCAAATACTTGGATTCCAAAGACTCTCTAAAGAGGACTCATGTCATGGTTTTTAGGTGTTGACGATGGTGGTTCATGAGCTCGAGAAGGTTTAGTTAGGGATTTAGTCCATTGTTTCCAACTTGTTAGACCTTAATACTAATTATTTGTTCATGTATGGGTTATTTTCCCATCTTTCCACCTAAGTTTCATAATTTTTATAGTGATAATTACTAGAAATAAATTACCCCTTCATAAAAATATTAAAGATTAAATATCGATTCTTAATACAATTTAAAAAAACAAATACTAAAATCCTTTAATTATAATAATTATTACTTATTTTTTTATATGTAATTTACTCAATATGCAAATGTAGAAATAACCTTCGATTTCACCCATACACTTTGATGCAGAGAGAGGGTTTGGTAAGGTGGATTTCTTAATTATTAAGGCGAGTTTTTTTAAGGGGGACACATAATTCGATTTCACCCATACACACCATACGCTTTGAGGCCAAGATAGGGTTTGGTAAGGCGACAAAGTTTGGTAAGGCAAGACTGAGTAGACTGAGCAGATTGAGAAGATCGAGACCGAGCAGACTGAGACTGAGATCGAGAAAACAAGCCCATTTGAGACCGAGCAGACCAAGCAGACAGAGAAAGGAGACTCTGTTACCTATCTCCTGCTTACTCTATTTGAGGGTCTGGTCATCCATCTGCTTCTTACTCTAATCGACTAGGGTCGGGTCATCCAATACTGATCATACCGGGAAAGGAGCCGCGAGAGTGTCGAGGGCCTGTAACCATAAGATTTTAAGAGATAGGATTTGGTAATGGGGGATTTCTTTAAGGCGTCACTGTCGAGGGAAAAGAGGCACAAGAGGTACATTTGAGGCCGAGGGAAAAGAGGCACAAGAGGTACATTTGAGGCCGAGGGAAAGGAGGGAAAGATCATACCGAGAAAGGAGGCTCGAGAATGTCAAGGGTAAGGAGGCGTGAGACTGTGGGAAAGAATGGTGAGTATAACCTTTGCACACTCAAATTTTGCATGTATTTGATAATTAATAAAAGGGAGCGATGCTCAACCTAGGTTTTGGGCATATTGTTTCACCGTTATTCCATCACATCCAAGCCCCCTTTCAACATTTCAATTTACCTCATTTGCTAATTTTTCGAATAGAGACAACAATCAAATATTCCATTTTGTCTCTTGTTATCAATGGCAAATCAACAACTCAACACACCTATCTTTCGATACATATGGATACAATTATTGATAAGTGAAAACATTGTCATCAAGTTGGCCATGTGGCAAGACAATTAATCTCCATCCAAATCATCATTGTGGCAAGACAAGTAATCTTTCAAACAAATGTTCAAAGAAAAATAAAGTAAAAAGGTAAACGATTCACTAGATGAGCTCTTGGAAATGGAATTTATAATCTAAGACTTTTCATAAGTCTTATTGTTGATTTCAAACATAGGTAAAGACATGGGAATTTTGATTATTGAACTTTTTTATTAAGAGTTTT
>SNQJ01S0092031.1:12723-22983 GCA_010110895.2 Picea sitchensis | reverse complement strand
ATGTATGATTGTTTAACGAGTCTAGAGAAGGTAAACTCAGTGGTTTTTCATATTGAGAGAGTCTGAAAAAGAACTTAAAGATGACTCCATTGTTGTCCTTTTTCGTAATGTTAGTCTCACGAGGTCGAAAAAGAGATAAATTATCACTCGAAAGACGCCCTTTCAAACATTTTAACGAGTGTGAAAGGAAGAAAGATCACTCGACAATCTTTTCACATTTAGAGAGTCTAAAAAGAGATTAAATAAAACTCTAGGGGGTTCCTTTTTTGTATATCCATGCGAGCCCAAAAAAGAGATAAAAGGTTGCTCGATTACATTCTCATGTTTTCGTGAGCGTGAGAAAGAACAAAGACTAAGCTCAATACTCTGCCCCCAGCTTGAAAGCTAGTGGCTTGACTCCAGAATGATCATCAAAGGCTGGAGACATGTCTCCCAATCTTCAATTCATTCACCGACTTTAAGGTTGTCAGCAATTTCTATGCTAGATGGAGAAAAAGGATACAGGTGGATGAAATGACGGTTCAAAAATGAGACCTAATGAAAGACTCGACTTGACATCTACGAGATCTGGCGAAAGACTCAACTTGTAGGGAGAGGTGATTGTTTCATTTTTTAACGAGATTGACACATGAAAAGAACTATGCTCAAGGTTCTGGGTTCAATCCCCAGATTTTTGTTTCATTTTTTAACGATCTTGCTACAGAGAAGAAATACTATGATCAAGGCCTCTATTTTATTTTTTAATGAGCTTGCCACAGAGAAGAGAAACTATGCTTACGGCTTCTTATTGATCATGGCTTCCAAGAGGATAATGTTCTGGAAGGACACCATGTCAAGGGACAAAACTAGGTCATGGATTCCAAGAGGTCTTCACTGGATGGAAGAACAATGCTCTTGAAGGAACACATGTCAAGGGCTGCGAGAGGGGTAAGGAGATCAAGCTCCAATAATCCTACCGAAGAGATCACCATGTCAACTACCGGATATAAATCATTGGGATTTGAAGTCATTGGAGACAACGCCACATAATTAACATGTGGTGGGGGAGATACTATCTGCATATAAGAACCATTTAGGGAGGTAATCCAGTCAGGACCGATGAATGAAAGTTGATCAATAGTCACAATTCTTCCATCATGAGGGAAATATATCACACGGAAAAGAGTGGATACAATATCTTTCATGGCATAAACATAATCCCAACTAAGGAGTAAAGCAAAATCCAAGGGGTCTCGGACTACCATGACATCAATAAAGACATTTTTCCCTCCCAAAGTTACAGGAAATTGAGGAAGGGTCCCTAATGGTTGGATGGTTCTTCTATTAAAAGCTAACAGATTCTGTGTAACCGGCACAAGCTAAGGACTACCCAAAGCATGCCAAGCAATAGAAGACAAAATACTAATGGATAGACCTTCATCTATTATCATTTGAGGAACATCCTAACCACAAATTTGTACTGTAATCTGGAAAGGAATGTGAGAGGTAAGACGAGGTCCAGTTAGCACACCCCAATCAAAAATGATGGCCTCATTACTTGGAGGGGGTTTCACGGGAGGAGGAGGAATGCCCCCCAGCACAGTAGATTTTGTATCAATGAGAAAAGCGTGGGCAGTATCGGGTTTACTCTCTAGAGGGAGAGTAGCATCGACTAATGGTGGAATTGGATCGACCAATGGTGGACTTGGATCGACCACTTTGGCACTCTTCAAAGGAAGAATGGGATTGACTGATGATGTAACTAGAGAAACCATTTTGGCACTCTTCAGATGAATGGTGGGACTGACCGAGGAAGGGATTGGATCAGTCACTTTGGCACTCCTCAATGGAAGAGTGGGAGTGACCGATGATGTAACCAGAGAAACCACTTTGGAACTCTTCGAACGAAGGGTGGGACTGATCGAGGAAGGGACTGGATCAGTCACTTTGGCACTCCTCAACGGAGGAGTGGGATCGACCGATGGTGGAACCGGATCGACCGCTTGGGTTGCACTCTCTAACGGGAGAGCAGGATTGACCGAAGATGAGATTGCATCAACCACTTTGTCAACTAGTTCAACTAAGTACGTGACTAGATTGACGACGTGATCAATCAGACTGACCGTTGAAGGGATCATAGAAACCACTTTGGCACTCATCAGAGGAGGAGTGGGATTAACCATGTTGGCACTCTTCAGATGAAGGGTGGGACTGAACAATGATGGGAGTGGATCAGTCACTTGGGTTTCACATTTTGGATGATAAGTGGGGATGATCGATGATGGAACTAGATCAACTACTTTGGTTAGTGGTTCAACCGAGGATGAAACTATATTGACTACCTAATGAACTAGAATGACTGGGGATGGAACCAGATTGACCAATCTATCAGCTAACAAGGGGTTGGGGGAAAACCTATGATAACCAACTACCAACTGGAAGTTGAATCTTTTCCAAAAGAGAATAAGCCTCATCCATATGAGGGAAAAGGTGAGAGTAATAATCACCTTTGCATAACATGCAAGGAAACTTGACAGTTGTCTTCTTCTTACCAACCTTAACGTCACTAGTTGACAGGGCATCACCAACATACCTAGCAGGGGCTGATGACATGGAAGACCACATTTCTAAGACCTTGATAAGACCAAGGAAATCCCTCAAAAATTGATCACCCTTACAAAGGCTGGAAGGGAATTTGGGTTTCAGATTTTTCATTTTAATCTTGTTGACCTCATCAACACTCCTAGTACTATTAACAGTAACTGGTTGCTTGGATCCAACATCTGATTTTGTTGGGGCCTTGGTCCTTTTTGGGCTCTTCTTCTTCTTTTCTTTCCATTTCTTCTTCTTTTGATCAACCTGGATACTTGCTTTAGAGATTTTGCTAGGCAAATAAGGAGAAAGGGAAGGAGACTTAATGGGTAAAGAAGGAAAAAAATTGACATGAGGTTGATGTGTGGGTGGTGTACTGACATCTAAATTATTAGGTTCATTTGAAACAATGGGAGGATTTGAGATCACTGGAGTGGGGAACAACCAAACTGGTAATCCGATGGTGAGTCCTGGAAGACTCAGTGTGGCAATATACAGGGGACCAAAGTTTCCAAAAGAAGAAAAGGTGTAAGGTTCCCCAGGATAAGGGGTTCCTCCATTGGTACTCTCAGGAGTTGACGCCATTAATATTGAGTTTACCTAAGGTCGACTAAGTAAAACAAACAACACACGCTATGAATCTGAGAAGCAATCAATCAAACAAACCTTCCNGGCAATGTATGGAGGACCAAAGTTTCCAAAAGAAGGAAAGGTATAAGGTTCCCTAGGAGAAGGGGTTCCTCCATTGGTACTCTTAGGATTCGATGTCATTAACACTGACTCGACCTAAGGTCCACTAAGTAACACAACCAACACACACTATGAATCTGAGAAGCAAACAATCAAACAAACCTTCCCACAATGAAACCACTAGTTGGTGATGAAATCCAACGTCGCGAGATCAAAATAGGAAGGGGCAGGGATAGAGCGGGTGGATCAGTTACGTTGGTGACCTACTTAACGAACTTATGCCTTGGTGCAAGATTCCATTCAGTAATTGTGGATTTACCCTCCAATGAGCCTGAGTGAGTTTGACCAACGTCTATTCCAGGTACAGTGAGACTTCCCTTCATTGTCACCTTGTGTAAGACCCTAAACATTGTGGCTACTAAGGTCACCAACTCGCAGTTAGCCCCTGGGCGGGTACAGTCGATAGTCCATTCTGAACATAAGGGAAGAGTATCTAGCCTGAAATAAACTTGAAAGGCTTCCACTCAACATTGTGGTTATACCATCAAGCGACCCCCATAATACGATCTGACTACTACAATCAGTCAAACCATGGAGGGATAATCTTTGTATCTCTCCTAAGTGTGACCTCGTGCGTAACCCCTATGTGAGAGGGGGATCCCAGAAAGCCTATATGACAATTGGATTTCACTCTCCCTACTGCAAGATACTAAGTTTGTTTGATAGCTTTGGAAAGTTATCCTTTCAACCTATTCCAAATCCCTACACCTTAAGCTAATGTAGGTTTTCCTAACAAAATGTAAAAAGTCTGATAAAATTTAGTTTAGCGTTGATTTTAGTAGTCGTTGTTTACTCATAGGTGTATGAGAGTGAAGACTAATGATATTATGACTCGGTTCCCAAAACATGCACAAGAAATGATAAGCAGTCTTTTCTTTCAATGAATGTCTATTTTAAGGGAAGGAGAAGGATTTTCCTTTCACTTTCAAACACCAAGATGCAATGACCTCATGCAATAGTCCTCAATAAGGAATCCAATACAGTGCTAAAATGTTTATATGTGACTGATGATCAATTGGATGTAAAGCTTCCTATGCTAATCAGACTGCAAGATCTGTGAGATTGAAGCAACCGGAAGCAAACTCCACATAAACAAAAACACACCCTTGTTGCGATCAAACAGGAGAAAGAAAACCAAAACTCAAAAAGAAAGAAAGGTTTAGACAAGATGACCTCAAAGATCAAATGGAAATGATATAAAATATCTTTGAATCTCCTTACAAAGTTTTCACTCAATCAGATAAATGAGAAGAAAACAACAAATTGACTCTAAATCATCAAGGACAAAGAGCTATTGCAAAGTAAGGATAAATATCAAAAAATCCAAACAAAAGATCACGAATCCTTAGAAAACAAACTATTGAAGGCCAAAACAAGGATGTATTGAGATGATAAGACTTTGAGCAAGTGTCAAAAACAAAACTTAAAATTCAGATAATGAAACCCTAGAAGGTGTTGCACAAAAAAAGGGTAGCGCTCTGATGTAAGGGACACCAGTGCATTATAACGCTCTATGTAAGGCCAACAAGGAGTGCCAGCACTCTGATAACATGGGAAGGGGAGATCTAGTGTCTTAAAGTCCAGAAAAGAGATGTGATGGAATAAGGATCCAATCAGCATATTCAATCAGACATACGGGATGAACAAGGTCTAAAAGAAAAAAGGCTAGGATAAGATCTACAAGGAAAACCAAAACTGAAAGCTTCGATTAGTCCCCAGTGGAGTCGCCAATTTCTGTTGAAGAGAAATCCTCCTGTGGACAAGTGGATTCTCTCGAGGTCCCTAACTCTTTAAGGCCAAGACAGAAAAGTTCTTAACATGGACACTGACTTTCCTTTTAGATCTAATTAAGTTAATGTACGAAGAGCAAGAAGAAAAGTATGTACCTTTTAATGGCGTTCGTCCTTGCAAAGTCCAAGTTGAGCTTCAATCCTAAGCTTCTCAATAGGTCCTATAGAACAAACAAAGATACAACGAACTTCCTACTCTATTGAGATTAGTTCAAATATAGATCTATCTTATGAAGAAGACAAGTTCATATTCACAACAAACTTCAAAGGAAACAAACCAAGCATGAATTTATATTGATGAGAACAAAGTGTTACTTACAGCCATGGATGTAGTGCAGTATCTTCACCAAGCTCTCCTTGCCCATACCCTTGCTCAAATAACCCACATACAACATGTTGATGCACTCAAATGACATCTCCCTCATGAGATCATAAGTTTGATGCTATTGCAATGTCTCTCTTCCTGTACTGTATGTTGCCTATGAGATCATAGGTTTCATACCTCCAATCTTTCCTTTCCTTTCACCATGAGAAGACCTCTTTATATAAGCTTGGAAAGACCCAACCAATTGAGATATTTTTGGGATAAGTTGAGGATTTCTCTCCTTCAGTTAAGGATCTTCCCTAAGATCATGCCTTTAGAACATATTTGAATCCAACCACCTTCAGATATTGAGGGGATCTTTCCCTCATTCTTCTCAACAAACCAAATTTCTCCCACAAAAGGTAGTGCTCCCTCAAAGGGGGCACCAGAGCATTATAACACTCCCCAAAAGAAGGCCAGGGAGCACCAGCACTCTCTGACAGTGTATAGGGGAGTGCTCCCCTCCAAAACCCATTTTTGAGTGGTTCTTTCAGTGGAAAAAGGCGTGTACTTCTAATAGACTGATTCCTCCTCTTCAAAACTAGTCTTTGAGGTGTCCTAAGTGTCCTTGTCATGTCGTTGGATGCATGACATAGGTAAGAAGGCAGTATGATGTTAGCAACACTTATAAAACTTTTGGTCAAGATGCAACACTTGCGGACAAGATGTGACACTTACAACACTTGTAATCACGACACTTGAGACACTATCGAAGTGAGTAATTTTGAGGTGTAACAGTCACCTAGTCCATGCCTAAACAAGCTTGCATCATCTCATGCAACTCAAAAATGTTTCTCCATTAGTATTTTATGCCCTGAGTGGGAATTGGCCAAGAGTCCCCGAAATGGTTTGGGATGTGACTTGCAACTGGGCATAAAATGAAAACTGAGACTCAAATTGAGGAACTGCCATCTTTATTGGATTCCTGGAATAGTAGTTTAGCTAGATCACCCCTCACGCCCAATTCCAACCCCTCGGAAGTTGTTTTTTCATCGATTTTGATAATTAGTGCTTTGCTCAGTAAGAAGCAATGCAAAATTTGGATTTAGGGGTCCAATTTATGAAACCATGCCTCCAAAGCGGATGGACAATGTGGTCACCTATTCCATGCCTAAACAAGCATGCAAAATCAATTGGAGTCAAAAATGTTGCTCCGTTAGGCTTTTATGCCCAGAGGAGGAATTGCCAAGAGTCCCCGAAATGGTTTGGGATGCCACTTACAGCTGGCCATAAAATGAAAACCAAGACTCGAATTGAGGAACCGTCGACTCCGATGGATTCATGGGATAGGATTTCAGCTAGATCACCCCTCACTTCTAGGTCCCATGCCTCAGAAGTTTCATTACTCATTGATTTTGAGAACTAGTGTTTTGCTCAATTTGAAGCAAACCATCATTTGGATTAAGGGGTCCAATTTGTGAAACTATGCCTCGGGAGTGGCTGGAAAATATAGGCACATAACAAATATCGTGACTCGGATTGAGGAACCATTGAATCTGATGGATTCCTGGGATAGGATTTCATCTAGAGCACCCCTCACTCACAGGTGCCATGCCTCAAAAGTTTCTTTAATCATTGATTTCAAGAACTAGTGTTTTTCTATGTTTGAAGCAATGCATCATTTGGATTAAGGGACCAATTTACGAAACCATGCCTTGGGAGTGGATGGATAATTTGGTCAAATAGTCCATGCCTAAACAATATTGTAGCATCTCACATAACTCAAAAATGTTTCTTCGTTAGTCTTTTATGCCCTGAGCGGGAATTGGCCAAGAGTCCCCGGAATGGTTTGGGATGCGACTTGCAACTGGGCATAAAATGAAAACCGAGACTCATATTGAGGAACTATCATCTCTGTTGAATTCTTGGAATAGGATTTTATCTAGATCACCCCTCACTCCCGGTTCCAACCCCTGGGAAGTTTTTTTTCATCGATTTCGATAACTAGTCCTTTGCTCAGTAAGAAGCAATGCAACATTTGGATTTAGGGGTCCAATTTATGAAACCATGGCTCTGGAGTGGATGGACAATGTGGTCACCTATTCCATGCCTAAAAAATCATGCAAAATCTCATGGAGCTCAAAAATGCTGCTCCGTTAAGCTTTTATGCCCGGAGGAGGAATTGCCAAGAGTCCCCGAAATAGTTTGGGATGTGACTTGCAACTGGGCATAAAACAAAAACCGAAACTCAGATTCAGGAACCGTTGACTCCAATGGATTCCTAGGATAGAATTTTAGCTAGAGCACCCCTCACTCCTAGATGCCATGCCTCGAAAGTTGCTTTACTCATTGATTTCGAGAACTAGTGTTTTGCTTAGTTTGAAGAAAAACAACATTTGGATTAAGGTGTCCAATTTATGAAACACTACCTCAGGAGTGGATGGAAAATATAGTCACCTATTCCATGCCTAAACAATCTTGCAGCATCTCATGGAACTCAAAAATGTTTCTTCATTAGTCTTTTATGCCCTGAGCGGGAATTGGCCAAGAGTCCCCGAAATGGTTTGGGATGCGACTTGCAACTGGGCATAAAATAAAAACCAAGACTCGGATTGAGGAAACATCATCTCTGTTGGATTCCTGGCATAGGATTTTATCTGTAGCACCCCTCACTCCTGGTTCCAACCCCTCAAAAGTTGTTTTTTTCATTGATTTCGAAAACTAGTGCTTTCTTGAATAAGAAGCAATGCAACATTTGGATTTAGGGGTTCAATTTCTGAAACCATGCCTCGGGAGTGGATGGAAAATGTGGTCACCTATTCCATGCCTAAAAAATCATGCAAAATCTCATGGAGCTCAAAAATGTTTCTCTGTTAGGCTTTTATGCCTGGAGGAGGAATTGCCAAGAGTCCCCGAAATGGTTTGGAATGCGACTTGTAATTGGACATAAAATGAAAATCGAGAATCAGATTGAGGAACCGTCGACTCCAATGGATTCCTGAGATAGTATTTCAGCTAGAGCACTCATCATTCCTAGTTTCCATGCCTCGGAAGTTGCTTTACTCATTGATTTCGAGAACTAGTGTTTTTCTAAGTTTCAAGCAAACCAAGATTTGGATTAAGGGGTCCAATTTATGAAACCATGCCTCAGGAGTGGATGCAAAATATAGTCATGTATTCCATGCATAAAAAATCTTGCAGAATCTCACGAAACTCAAAAATGTTGCTCCGTTAGGTTTTTATGCCCTCGGGAGAAATTGGCCAAGAGTCCTTGAAATGGTTTGGGATGCGACTTGCAACTGGGCATATAATGAATATCGAGAATCATATTAAGGAACCATTCAATCCAATGGATTCTTGGGATAAGATTTCATCTAGAGAACCCCTCACTCGTAGGTTCCATGCCTCATAATTTTCTTTAATCATTGATTTCGAGAACTAGTGTTTTGCTCAGTTTGAAGAAATGCAGCATTTGGATTAAGGGGCCAATTTATGAAACCATGCCTCAGGAGTGGATGGATAATTTGGTCACCTATTCCATGCCTAAACAAGTTTGCAGCATTTCACGGAACTTAAAAATGTTGCTCCATTAGTCTTTTATGCCCTAAGCGGGAATTGGCCAAGAGTCCCCGAAATGGTTTGGGATGTGAATTACAACTGGGCATAAAATGAAAAACAAGACTCAGATTGAGGAAATGTCATATTTGTTGAATTCCTGGCATAGGATTTTAGCTAGAGCACCCCTCACTCTTGGTTCCAACCCCTCAGAAATTGTTTTTTTCATCGATTTTGATAACAATCTTCCAGCATCTCATGAAACTAAAAAATGTTGCTCCGTTAGTCTTTTATGCCCTGAGAGGGAATTGGCCAAGAGTCCCTGAAATGGTTTGGGATGCGACTTGTAACTGGGAATAAAACGAAAAAATGAGACTCGGATTGAGGAACTGTAATCTCTGTTGGATTCCTAGCATAGGATTTTAGCTAGAGAACCCCTCACTCCCAGTTCTAACCCCTCAAAAGTTGTTGTTTTCATTGATTTTGATAACTAGTGCTTTGCATAGTAAGAAGCGATGCAACGATTGGATTTAGGGGTCCAATTTATGAAACCATGCCTTGGGAGGAGATGTACAATGTGGTCGCCTAGTCCATGTCTAAACAAGCATGCAGAATCTCATGGAGCTCAAAAATGTTTCTCTGTTAGGATTTTATGCCTGGAGGAGGAATTGCCAAGAGTCCCCAAAAATGGTTTGGGATGTGACTTGCAACTAGGCATAAAATGAAAACCGAGACTGGGATTGAGGAACCGTCGACTCCGATGGATTCCTGGGATAGGATTTCAGCTAGAGCACCTCTCACTCTTGGTTCCAACCCCTCAGAAGTAGTTTTTTTCATCGATTTCAATAACTAGTACTTTGCTTAGTAAGAAGCAATGCAACGTTTGGATTTAGGGACCAATTTACGAAACCATGCCTCGAGAGCGGATGGATAATTTGGTCACCTAGTCCATGCCTAAACAAGCTTGCATCATCTCATGGAACTAAAAAATCTTTCTCTGTTAGTCTTTTATGCCCCAAGTGAGGATTTAGGAACCGTCGTCTCTGTTGGATTCCTGGCATAGGATTTTAGCTAGAGCACCCCTCACTCCCGTTTCGTACCCCTCACTCCTAGTTCATAATTGGATTCTAGTTTCCCTAGATGTTATTTTTGAGGCTGCATGTATTACTGTCCAAGAGGTTGGGAGAATGTTGGGAGAAAGAAGAGGAACCTCACTTATTTTCGAGAAAAGGGACACAACACTCCCTATTGTAGGGGAAGGCTAGTATAAGAAGTAGCATTTACCAGATA
>SNQJ01S0092030.1:14097-32580 GCA_010110895.2 Picea sitchensis | reverse complement strand
CGACATAATTAAAATAACATTACTAATCTAAATTACAACTAATGGCCTAAAGCCGACATAAATAAAATAGCATTACTAATCTAATATGCCCCAATTAAGGGGTAATGAGCCAATATTAGGGCTTAACAAAAGTTACCCTGTGCAATTCAATAGGTTTCCCTACTATGAGAACCTACAAATATCTCACTTGTTTGATACAATCCATATCAAGAAGAATGTGACATAAACATTGTGGGGAATTATAGATGGAAGGAGTGACAAAGAAAAACTTGTCAAAAATAGTACTGACATTCAGGAATCCAATCATGCACTACAAAATGTGATTTATTCAAATAGAAATTGAGTACACTGAAATAGTCTTCCACGATTATTTACAGAGTAGGAAAGCAATGTTGTAAAAGAGGTCATTCGGAAAATTAAATTTCCCACAAGATTCGCTTCAAACATAAAGAATATATTAATGAAGAAAGGTGAATTTGGTGGGGTGAAAACTCATGACTGACATACCTTCATTAAGGTAATTATTTTGGACGTAGATTTCTATAATAGTAAATATATGACTTTTTAGGATTATAATATGGTTTTCTTTTCTTAAAAATTAATGATCCCTTTGTTGTTATAGTATGTTCTACCTCTATCTCTACATTACAACTTTGACAACAATGTAAAACAAGCTATATATGATCTTGGAAAATACACAAGGTAACTATTGATATTTTTTATGCAAAATCGTTGTTGTTCAACTTGTTGACATCTATTTTACTTTCAATGTTTATATATACGACGTTGTGTAGGTGTTTTTCATCTAAAGAAATGCATAAAGAAGATATAAATTATTGGAGGAGAGAAATTCCTCGGCTAATGTACAAAATGAATAATTATCTACCTCCCACAGTTTTCAATGCACAAGAACACTACCTCATACACCAAGTTGAGGAGATTGAAATGTGTGGACCTGTACACACAAGGTCAATGTGGATGGTGGAGAGGAACTTGAAGTCATTGAAGGCTTTCATTAGACAAAGAGAACATCATAAGGGATCTATGGTGGAGGGATATATGGTATATCAATCATTGGTGTATATTAGTCAATATTTTCCTAAATTAGCAGCAAAAATCATGAAGGTGCCTCATATTTGGGATCTCAATTCCATTAACAAATTTGAAGGGGATGTGTTGGGTGGGAAAGGTAGAAGGAGGAAAATGAAAGGTAATTAGATGGTAGATATATATAATGCTTTGCATTAATATTGATTATTTCTATATTGTACCTATTTAAGTTTTATTTAGTTTCTGTGATCAATTATTATTTAATATTTACTCTAACTATCAATTTGTATTCTTTTTTCATACAATTGATCAAGAGTGGGATGCACTACATTATACATTGCAAATAATATTGATTGGATGAAAGTATGGATAGATCGATGTAATATAAAATGTAATGGTAGGTTATCATGGGAAGGGGTGGCTACTTTTCTTAAAGAATCTCATCATAATCAAGATACCAATCTTACTAAGAGGAAAATTGATTTAGCATATGGTTTAAAAGATAAACATGAAAGCATATTATTCACCCACATCATGCTTCAATTATTTTCCATTCTATTAATATAGGTCATGGTTTGTTTGTATTATAAATTTTTACTAAGTCTAAATATCGTGTTTATTCATTGACAAATATGCATTTTTTACGTGTGGGGCAAATTGCAGTTGAAACACCACAAGTCTATCTTGTGCAATGGTTGTAAATTTCGCATTAAAAAGTTGGATGATAAGAAGAAAACCTATGATTATGGGATAAATGCAGTCTTTTAGGTTACTAATGTTTCCTCTATAAGTGGCATGCATCCAACAATATCTAAAAATAGATACTATGGGTATTTGAATGATATAATCAAGTGTGACTTTAATTCCTTCAAGTTAGTTCTATTCGAGGTCAAATGGTATAGGTTACAAATGAATGAACGTGATCCTGAAAGAACTGTTATTGACCATGTCAATGCATTTACCATGGTTAATACAAGGACATTTGAGCCACGTATAGAAACTTATTCTCTTGCAAACCAATGTGAGCAAGTATTTTATTTAGAGGTTCCAGTTAAAGAAGATTGGTCATACATTGTTAGATATGATCCAAGAGGAAGGCCTATAAATTATAATGTACCAGAAGAAGATAATATTGAAGAAGAAGAAGACGCAGAGGAGCATGAGGTAGGTGTATCATCAGATGAAGAAGTCGAAGAAGTTGAGCCAGATGAAATTGACAATGTTCTCAACAATCGTATTGACAATGATATTATCGAAAATGACTTTGATGATGATGATGTTGATATGGAAAATAATTTCAACATCAATTCTGAACTAGATGATTCATATGTAGACTTGGATGAAGACTTACATGATCAATGATATTTCAAAAAGGATGAAATGTAGGATTTATGTGATCTTTATATCTTATCGTAGTCTTCTTCATCGCTGTCGTCACCATCATGGTCATGGTCATCATCATCGTCATTGTCATCATCATGGTCATGGTCATCATCGTCGTCGTGGTCATCATCATCATCATTGTTATCATCATCATGGTCATCATCATCATCATGGTCATCATCATCATCATCATCATCATCATCATCATAATCATGTTCATCATCATCGTCATCGTTATGGTCATCATCCTTGTCATCATCATCATCGTCGTAGTCGTCATCATCATCATCATCATCATCATTGTTGTCATCATTATCATCATTATTGTTTCCATCATCATCGTCATCGTCATAGTCATTGTCATCATCGTCGTCGTCATCGTCATCATTATCATCATCATCATCGTTTTCATCATCATGGTCTCAATATCGTTGTTTTCATCATAATTGTCATTGTCGTCGTCATCGTCATCGTCATAGTCATCATCATCATCGTCGTCATCGTCATTGTCATCATCGTGATCGTCATTGTCAATATAGTCATGGTCATGGTCGTCATCATCATCATTGTCGTCATCATCACCTTCATCATTGTCATCATCGTCATCATCGTCATTTTCATCATCGTCGTCATCATAATCATCATCATCATCATCATCATCATCATCATCATCATCATCGCCATCGCCATCGTCATCATCATTGTCATCGTCATGATTGTCATTTTCAATATTGTCATGATCATGGTCATCATCATCGTATGTTTCAACCCTAACACCTTAAAGGAGGTTGCAACATAGCTACTAGGGTAAGGGAGGCATCATCGCCCATGAGGGTTCTAGGTCTATTTGTTATGCATATTTCATTGTTTTATCTTTATAATTTCAGATCTAATGTTTAATATTGATTATATCTAGTGTGCAAGTCATTTTGGACATGGATCACTAATAGAGGACTATCAAAACTATACACTGCAGTGCAAATAGATTTTTCATCTACTACAACGAGTTCCAAGTGAGTTATCTTCCTTCTTCCATTTCCATTTCTAGCATTATGGCTTCTATCTCACTAAAGGAATTGTTGATTAATTAACCATAGTCATGATTTGCTCCAATTTCATTTTCTAATTTGCTGGTAAAACTTAATTGAGCTACCATTATAATCACCTATAGCCCTACAATGTCATTCGAAACAAAATCATAAGATCATAAAACCATGGATTAGAGACCAATATGCATCCTTGATTTCCATTTTTATCCTACTCATCTCTGATATTAAAGTCATTCCAACTAGTAATAGATCCCATTTTCAAATTAAAGTGTGAAGTAAAAGCCTTGTTTTTTAAAGTATATGGAAACAAGAGGTGGTCCACATATATTTCATATTGCACATTCCATTCATATTTCCTCCTTTCTTGAAAATTGTAACACATCCATTTTTTCCCATTGTATTAGTCTTAAACAGCATGTTAGTGTGGTGTTTGGTTGTTTCATGTATGAACCATATGCATATCTCATTGAATATTGGTGTGTGGGATATTCATATTGTAATCATAAAAGAACCACCTTATGATGACATCGAGGTCCTCCTATATTTTGTCTTGGGTTGCATGCACTAGTCAGGATATTTCTTAGTTAAGGAACCCTCCCTTGGGTCCCAACACATACCTAATTTGTTAGGGTACCTTATATGAGGCTTTTACTTGGACAAACATTCATTTACCTTGAGAGGTTTGGTGTGCATTTTAAACTATTGAATTTTCTAACAATATCACACACATGGTTCATGGTTTTCATTTTTCCATGATATAGAGTCTTATTTCCCAAGGAATTACCTACAATATGGTTTAGTTACCTATGGCACACTCGATCAAAAAATATGGATTAATTTTCCTTAAGAGATACCATACCAATGATCATTGCAATGGTAAAATATACCCCTTAAGAATTCACAAATCTATTTATGTCTCTACCTACCTCATTGTTAATGTGTCTAATCTCTCTTTTTTATATGTCAAATTATGTCCAATAACTATGCCACTAATTATCTAAATTTTCTCTCCTTCCACTTTCCATGCTCTTGGACTTGCTATGATTTGTTCTCTCCATAATTCCTCCACTTGTTTTTAGGCTTCTATAGTTGGTATGTTATTCTCCATTTGGATTATATTTTCATTTTTTGCTTTAGTTGGTTCAGTGTTGTTGTTTGGCTTCGTCCCTTATTCACACTTGGTCATTCAGTTCCTCCTTTTCAAAGGGACTTCATGAGAAAAAATATGTGTTAGAGGAAATAATCTTCTCAATTGATGACACTTGGTTCTTACATACCGACATTATTTTATTATCTTTACTTGTATCTATGTTTTCTTGTGAGCTCAATGAGTTAGATCAATTAGTTTGAACCAGCCAGTTTCAATGTGGAGATCACCAAGAGGTCCTGGGTTCAAGTTCAATAGAGTTCTTCTAGTTAAGAGTATGCGTTGTATTACATTAACATTTACCATTCACAAATGTGAGGAAGTGCTTAGAGTTTCCTTAGGACATTTTCCATGGAGAAAAAATGTATGTTTGCTAGTGCTCTAGTTTCATTTCATTTGGAGATAACATTTCCTAGTTTTATTTCGCAAAGGGAGAAACGAATTCAAAGGAACACATAATAGGTTATAACATTTCCTTGCTTCTTGTTGTTTCCTTTTTACCTTAAACCATATTAGCTTCTTTTAGACTAGAGTAGATTATGGAAAAATAAATCAACACTCAGTTAAAGGATATCATCACCTGGGAAGTAAATAAACCCTAAGTTCCCTTTTTCAGTTGCTTGATCATCAAACAAATTAGGTAATGGATCTAATGTTTTTTTATTTTATTATTTATTTGATTAGGTTCAAATGAGAATTATCTAGGATGCATACTTTTTCTTTAATTTCATATAAGTATCTAATTAGAACACCAAAGCAAAAGTAGATAGTAAACCCTACATTGCTTATTTCCTTTATTAATTTCTTTGTTGTTTAACTTCTTGTTGTAATAACCTAATTGAACTCAAACATAAACCCTAATCATAGCTGCAAGCATATTAAATGATTAAATTCATTTAATCATTTTTCCTAGCTTCTCCCTTCACCCTAGTTTTCCTAGCTTCTCCCAATAGTTGGTTGTTTACTCCAAGTCCCTTGCAAATGCTTAATATTGGATCTCCATAGAATATTTATAATGCAATAGTTAGAGTGACTTCCCATTCTATATATTCTTAATTATCCCCACCTTGTCACATCTCACTTAGGCAAAACCCTTTTCTTCCTTACTACCCTATGTCACTCAAGGAAACCCCTTTCCCTCCTCTACAAAATAAAATGAGACGTTGTTCCTCATCCAATTTACCTTGGGACATTGTCCTATTATCCCATTTACCTAGATAATTTAAAAAATTAAATGAGACAATATCTCTCATTGTGATCTACTAAATCTTGGCATAATTATGAAAGAGACTGTACCTTCCAACAAGGATTTGGTTATGAATAGTAGGAGAGGTAGTCCACCAAATACATCTAGTAAAGGCATTGTACTTACCAATCCACCTATTTAATGCAAGAGAATCCAAAGTTCTATGTATAAACAGGGAAATCACATGTCAAGTTGAAGTCAAATCAATTAAAAAGGGAAGTACACAAGAAAGTTAAAATAAAATAAAGTGGGTGTGACATAGCTTATTTGTGCAAAATAAATTGGGAAGAATGCAAAGTTTGTGCAACACAGAGATAGAACATAATTTTCAAGGAAATATGCTAGAAATTCACACAAGGCAAGTTGATGAGAAACATAAGAAAAAAAATATATATTTCTCAAAGACAAGTCAACAAAACCCTTATAGACTAAAAATGAAGAACAATGAACAAAGAGAAACATGAATGTGACTACACAAATTAGTGTAGATGGAAACTACATGTAAAGACATGGGACCAAATGCACGAATGTTGGACAACAAAGAATGAAATATGAAAAGAGAATAATGAAGTTGAAGATGTGACTAGACAATTGAATTATAGAATGTGATCATGCAATGAAATAAATAGTTATAATAAGTAATAGGAGACTTAACTAAGAGTCAATTATTTAATAAAATGGAGTAAATGTCAAAAAACAATAGACCTCATAGGTTTGAGTATTGTACTTTATAACTATGTACTTCACTATCCAATATTAATGAGAATATATGTTGCCTTTAACACCGTGTATAGATTTAAAATCAACATATATATGGTCAAGAGTGATGGATTTAAAATCAACATATATATGGTCAAGAGTGATGGTTAGTAATTAGTACCATTTATGTGATCACTAATTTATAAGTCATTTTGCATAGGAGTTGGTGAAGTTGGAAACACTAAGGTCTAAAAATTATCACCCCAAACACATGAAGCCCTCATTACAAATTCATTTAACAAAGCACCATATCAATTTTTTTATGATCTTCTCGACCAAATCCATAGCGAGTTTCCAATTGTGGATAATAGGAGTGAAGTCACATTGTACTCTATAAGTGCCTTAGATATTAATGCTCATATTATATATTCGATTATTATGCATTTGATTATCATTCTTTTCATATTTTAACTCTCAGCTCTTAACTAAAGGAATTGTTGATTTATAATTTATATATTATATATTTTTAATCTATTTTATATATATTTTATATTTTTATAATTTATATATATTTTATATTTTTAATCTATTTTATATATATTTTATATTTTTATAATTTATATATAATATATAATATAGAAATTATAAATTATAAATATATATTATATATATTTTAAATATTTATATTTTATATATTATATAATATATATATTTTTATATAAATTATAAATATATATTATATATTTTTATATTTTATATATTATATAATATATATATCAAAAATATATATTGTAACAAAACACTATATTGTATTAATTGATCTCCATATCCCCGCGACATCCCTACATAGAGTGCTCTCGATAGGATATCACGCTCGATATCCTCGATAGAAAGAGGAGATAGAGGAACCCAGCTCGATAGAAGAGCGATGCTGCCAAAATCGGTAAGTGGGGTAAGTGACAGCTCGTTTGTTTTGTTACGTTTTAGAAAATGCTTAAATTTGAGTGCTTGCACTTGTCAAAGGGTAATGAGGGTTTGTTGTATTGAGCACAGTTGCCAGGGTAATCCACCTAGTACGGTTTCCAAGGTCACATGACTTAACTATGACAAAATCCTACTACGTGTCTCCATGTTGCAAACTCAATCAGATCCCTCAACTAGCTCTTGATCCCCTGTAGCCCTTATTTAACAACGAGTCCCTAACTTATACTCCATCAATCCCTTTTGTTGACTTGCTCCCTCACGAATCCTTCATTTGGTAGGTTACTATTCTGGAAAGAAGTGTCGAGAGGACTCCAGACTGGTATTATTTTCAACCTATCGAACTTCTATACCAGGGCATCCTATGGAAACTTCAGGAAATACTTTTGGCTAATAGAGTCAAGACAACATAGGCTTATGACAGTTCCCTGCTTCCTTCCCCATCCTTGAAGCTCACTACAATCATTCAATTTCATATCAACATTCCAATAGTGAGTATAGTTTGGGAGAAATTGGTTCTAATGATAGCCAAGAGATAAAACAAAGGTCATCTCTGAGTCTCAAAAAGGAAAATGAACAATGAAGAAAAAATAACAAAACTAAAAGAATCCAAAATGATTTTCAAAAAAGGGTGAAATAATTCATGACACTGGTGATACCTAGTATCATTTAATTTCCTGAAGGAAACCCCCCCCACTTTCTCTCTTGTGACAACATAGTCCTCTCTACTAGAAAATTTCATCCACAACTAGAGGAATATCCATGATTACATCCCTGTTAACTTCCATCCATGCCAATCTAGAAGCATGATTGATTTTAAGGACAAGATATACATAATTATGATGCCACATCAACACTAAATCAATAGTGATTCAAATAATAACTAGAATGTTAAAGGTTAGATCATGTTGTAATTAATTTATACATATATTCAAATTTTACTAGAGGGGGTAGTACAAAAGGTGTAGATATGGTTCATATGGTATGGTGAAAGTTCCATGCATTGGCGCAAAGTTTTATGTACTGCAAATTGTAGAATTCTAAGAAAGCATGGTAGACCATGGCTACCTCACATTTAAGGGTAAAGGTTTCCAAAGTATTCTTTGAGTTTGAGGTCCATAAATCCACTTCAACATCAATCTAATTCAGTCTTGAAAATAGTCCAAAATTCTAATACCAAAAATTGGAAAGCATGTCACTGTTGGACATAGTGTCCAAACTGTTAATGAGAGAAATCTACCTCTATCAGAAGATATCTATAATTTAGAAAACATAATAATAATGGGGATCTTTGAACAATGTCAAGAAACAACCCTGAAGGAGAAACATACATGTTCAAAGGAAACATTCAACAAAAAGAACCAATCTTCTCAAAATCAAGCATTCAATGCAACAACCAATATGCAATTGAAGAACTATAAATTATCTTACAAGATCTTATGTCAATATGTTTTAGAATAATGTTTCCCTTTGTCAAGTGGATATTTTATCATTTCTGAAGATAATGGACCTTGCATAAGATTGTTTAGAGAAGTATAACCACAAATAAAATGGAAACCATATCATACTAACCACTAGAGAAAAAGTCATAAATAAGAACTTTAGTGATGTTGGAATGAGAGTAGCTAGTGTTCATTGATTTTGATGTCATTGAAGCATGGGTCTACCGAATATATTATTTGTGAGATATTCAATACATATTGTGGCATCCATTTATGAACACTAGAAGTTAAACCTACAAGTAACTCTATGGTATAAGTAGTAGTTGTGTTATGAACATTCGTATTAGTTAGTGTTACCTTCTACAACTTAAGCTCATGTTAAGAAATCATGATTATGGAATCACTTACATCATAGGTAACTATTGTTCTGAACACCAAGTACCCTATCACATATGGTATACTACTAATCCAATGCTTTTTATATTGGGTATGAATACTAGTATCGATAGTTATTGATTACGAATATGCTTATCTTATTATAGATGTGGTATAAGTATTTAATATTGATTACACTAGTAGTGATCTTATACTGATTACCATTACACTCTATACATGTTATTTTCCTGACGAGTTACTTCTATTAATATGAAATACGTAATAATGAGTAAGGGAATCATGGGTCTCATTCTATATGCTCTTTATTGTACTAGAGCTGCTTAGTATTGATATCGATATAACAGTGATTACAACAAGATCTTGTATCACCAATAGTGAAATCACTGTGATTATGTGTTTACTTACCTTATTTACGTAATTGATTACACTCAACTCCTTGAACAAGTACAGCTAATCTAAGTTACGTGTGCTAGTTGAAATAGTTATCATAAGAGATCGAACACATTGGTTTCATACTAGTTTGATTGAATACATAAACATATGTCATATAAGCTCATTACTAGTACTCTAAGTCTAATAGAGCTAACCTTTATTATTAGTGATACTTGGAATATGATGATTATCACAGCTTGAGCCATAGGGTAAGGGTAATCAAGCTTACTTACCTGATCTCTCCATAACTAGAGCTTATTGATTATGTCTATACTTCCTGGTCACTAAGCTTAAGTAAGCCACAAGTAAGATATTGTATATATGTAATTAATGATCACCTATCAAGGTTGTACTCATATTTTACAGTGGTAACAACTCATATCTAGTAAAGGTAATGGTTCATATAATCTTAAAAGATCATGTAGAGTAATTTCTTAGTTAGATTCATAGAGGTCATTGGTCACTACTTAGTTACAGTCCAAGCAATACAACATGGAAGCTCTTCTTCCTATCAACTTGAAACCTCTACTAGTCTATAATGATAGTGATTTGATTAGGTAAACACTTGTCTCTCTATAACTAATTACTACTAGTTTCATTAATATGGATCACATTACACTTAGTACTCTTTCTCTATTATTCCCATGGTTAATCAATACTAGTTATATTAGTGATGCAGGAGAATCGTCAGCAAGCCCATGTGGAGGGACAACTCAGTGCCATAGCACACCTTTTTAATTATTTGGAATATAAAAGATGGTGCTTTCCTATAGATATGTTTTGAACAAATGATTGAAGGAGAGCGAAACGCTCAGAAACTGAATCATCGCGAGAGATCTGGGAGTTTCACTCTCAGTATTGAATGTAATGGAGCTTGAGTAGTTGTTACTTTGATAGGAGAGGTAGTCGGAGGGAACCCTAGGAACCTTCCCATACACGTAGATGCATGGCATGCCCAAATGGAGCGACTGGAGGAGTATTGTTATTGAATAGGAGGTAGAATAATTTGGTTTGAGAGAGTTGAGACTCTGTTATAGTCTAGCCTGCACATATTGTAATCGGACATTCATGTTAAGGAAAAAAGAGCAGTTTTTTCCTGCATATGATTATGTGTGTGTTTATATGTTTGTGAATTAATGTCACATGTGTGTTTATATGAATGTATACTATAGATGCTTGGGATAGATTTCATCTGCAGGGATAGATAGAATTCTCTATTTGTGAGTTTGCTGGAATTGTTTCTGGGTTCTTTAGGCTGTGCAAGGAGTGCACAACAAAGCATTGGAAACTCTGTAGCCAACGCAAGGAGTGCACATCTGAACTCTTTATGTCAGAGAAGAACATGCCCGGAGGGCACACCAGAAGGATTCACAAACCCAAGGAGCCTCACAGTTACTAAATACTCTGGAGGGAAGACTGTGCAGAGAAGACACAGAGGAGAGAACATAATTGGTGAAGAGTCTGCGGAGCTATACCAGGAGGGCATTGAGTAGGTGCAAGCAGTGCACAAAGGAACTCTAGTTCGATTTTAGAGAGAAGAGAAGTGTCAAGGATAAGACACTTACAAATTTACTGAACACTCTGTAGAAAACACTCATCAAGGTGTGCTTTGAGTGAGAAGTTTCCAAGAGGGAACTTATATCCCTTCGAGGAGAAAAAGGGATAGATATCTTTGAGGTACAAGCAGTTGAAGCTCAAGGTGATACAGAGTTGTCGAATACTCTGGAGGAAGACTTGTGCAAGGAGTGCACCAGGCCAACACTCAGACGAAGTGTTGAAATACAACCATCAGAAGGCTAGTCAAAGCGCAAGGAGCACCCGTAGAGGCATACTTGTTTCAAGTTTGAAATCTCAGAAAGTCGAGTGCAGAACATCTCGGGAGGGCACCAGAAAGTCCTTTGAAGGATGTAGAAGGACCGATACCCTTGGATATTTGATCGAGGAAAATCTCAGGAGAGACAATGTTTTTAGAAGTGCAGACAAGACCCAAGGTAGTCGGGTTCGCAAGAGAAATATCAAAGGCCACATCCTTTGACACTTAGAAATTATTCCAAGTCAAAATAAAGCGTAAGCTCAAGAGGAGGAAAATCAGTGATCATTGGATCGATCACTGTGAAGAATTTGGACCGTTGGATCAAAGTCTAGACGGGAGGAACAAGTGCGCAAGAGAGGAATAGATCTCGTCCATTGGATCTGGGTGCGAAGGACCAACAGTCGTTGGGTCCAGAGGTAAGTGCACGAGGCTTAAACCCTTCCAAGTGCATAGGAGAAGCAGACTTACGAAGTCCCAAAGTTCTGAAGGTTGTCTAAATCATCCATCGTACAAGGGAACAGGTGGAAGCAGATCCAAGAATTCGAGGAATTAGACTTTGGAAGATTTGCAAGGAGCAGAGTGAAAACACGCAAAGTCCAAAATAATGAGGCAATTGTGACCGTCCATTGAGGAAGGACACGTGGCGAAAGATCATCACTTCGCTGATTCACAATTTGGGAAGTCTAACTTCGTGAAAGTGATCACAATCATTGATTGCGAGAGGAACGTGGACTGTAGATCTGGTCCCGAATAATTTGTCGATTCAAAAATTGAGAAAGGGGATCAAGTCGCTCGCGAAAACTCGCGAAGTTCGAATTCGCGATCTGATCGTAGTCATTGATCGTGAAGAGAGAATGTGGCAGCAGATAAGAAGACTCACGGAGTCATGAATCAGAAGAACTATGTCAAGCAATCCATAGATATCGCGAAGCGTGACGTGAACCGTCCATTCGACATAAGGGAATTTCGGGGTTCGGATTTTGGAAGGAATGAGGGAAGATTTTATTGGGAGACCCGAAGGGAGAAGTCCCAAAGTGCTTGATAGTTGAGCCCCAGGTTATAGCTCAACGCCATATTAAAGGGCATGAAGGAAAGGAGTTAGTACTCGTCGGTTTTGTAATTCGCTGATTCGGGTTTCGGGAAAAATAGAGCAGGCAGCTCACAAAAGCTCTGAAGCACAGAGTCGCAAAGGGAGCTAGCCCATGGTCATAGCCCAGGGTCATGTGGATGGAAGGGGATTAGTTAGAAGAGCTAGCTCCCATTGGCATTGAAATTTGACCAGTGCTATGGAGAGTGCCCACGGATCTCATACGACCTGCGCCATGGGAAAAAGGACCTGTGTAAATGGATTTGGGGTCTAGAAGAGACCCAAAGAGTTGATATGACTCAGTATCTTGATCGATCCTTGACCGGGAGGTCAAAATCCCCGGAGGGGAGAAGGGGGGGGGTCTTCATCCTTCCTCCTTTGTTATAGGTTTGCATTCTACAGTTATCTCTTTCTCAGCTTCCTAGTTGAAAATTTTGACCCATTCATCTGAAGGCTCTTCTCTCTCCATGTCTTGGGCACATTCAAGTGTGTGCTCTTTCTACTTTTTACCAATCTGATCAATCTGAGCCTCCATATTATCTTCATATCCTGTGGTACTAGTCGACCACTCCATTGCAAACTCCATTTCTGCAATCTCACCATTGAGTTGCTACTCAACTTCCTCCTCTGACATATTGACTTATGTCATCTCCTCTTGTGTTGGTTCAACTCCAACTTCCTCTAGTTGCTTCCTAGGCTGGTATGATCCTCCACCTATTTCCAATTTATCCTGTTGGAAGTGCCTAATTTGCACTATCACCCTTCTCTCCAGGGATTCCAATTCCTCATACAACTCAACAAAATTTATGATGTATGCCTCCTCTTCTGCTACAGGTTCCAGTGCTGCAGTCATCTCCGATTCAGCTCCCGGGCTGAAGTTTTTGAGCAATTTTGTTGAATTATCTTCTCCTTCTACTAGGGAAAACATCAGTGTCTGCTCCGTCTCCTCTTCTTTGTCAGTCTCTGTTGGTTTTCCTTCTATTGTTGCACCTGCAACACTTATGCTAGCCTTTGCTTGTTTGCTTGGCAGGAATGATTTGATTCCTCCAATGATCAGAACCCTCCTCTGATCGTCCTCCTTTGTGATGGAAGTATTTGAATTCTCATCATATTCATTCACATGGTTTACAAACCCACATGAATCTTCATTTATCAGCACTCCTTTTTGATATGAACTCTCCCTTGAGCTCCTGAGACTTTCAGACAGTCTCATTTCCCTTCCCTTTCCCACCTGGAAATTTGGGATTTCTCTCCTATTCTCCTGGCAGTCTATGAGATATCTTGATCCCATATCATTGCCCACCTAGGAATATGAATTTCCACTAATTTCCTCTCGACAGTCTAAGATATCCTCAGTTGATCTCATATCATTGCCCACCTGGAAATTTGAAAATTCATCTTTGCCCTCCTAGCAGTTTATGATACCTATAACTAATCTCCCTTCCTCATCACTGAGGGTTTCTCCGAATTCTGGCTCAAAAATGCAAACCAGCTCCTCCTCTGTGTCACTAATGTTTTTAAAATGGCTCAACCACCTTTTCAACTCTTGTTGTTGCTTTCTAATCAACAACTTTTGAACATGTGAGTTTACTTTCTTGTTCAGAGGCCATTCATACCTCTAACGTACCTTTTCCTCCTACTACATCCTCAATGCTAGCCTCTCCATCCTTTCTCTTATCTCATTAAGTTCCAGATCCATTTATGGATTGCATTTCTTCCTGAGGTCTTCTCTTCGACCACACTCATGGCCTTTAGTAGCCATTTCCACCTTTTGTTGTTCCTTCTGACAAGTCTTGTGGATTACTCGACATCTAAGAGCATCTCCAACTCCTCCTACAACTCACTTGATTGTATGTTGATTGTTGCGGACTTGTAAAAATCATTCACAGAGCATCAGTGCTCTGTCTTCTCCTTCACCTGTTGTTTATAGGAAAACTTATGCTTTAGATACTACTTGACGTAGACAGACTATATCCTTCATCTTCTTCGTCTGAAATCTATAGGCAAAAATTGCTCTGATACCACTTGATGGTATCAGACTATATCCTTTATCTCCTTTCCTCTTTTTCCTAATGTCTACAAGCAAAAAATCCCCTCTGATATCACTTGATGCAGACCCCCCCCCTTCTCCCCTAGGGGGCTACTGACCTCCCGATCAAGGATCGATCAAGATATTGAGTCAAATTGACTCTTTGGGTCTCTTCTAGACCCCAAATCCATTTACATAAGCCCTTTTTCCCATGGCAGAGATCGTATGAGACACATGGGCCCTCTTCATAGCGCTAGTCAAATTTCAATGCCAATGGGAGCTAGCTCTTCTGACTAATCCCTTTCCCTCCACATGAACCCGGGTTGTGACCGTGGGTTAGCTCCCTTTGGGAATTTGTTCTTTGGATATTTTGCGAGCTTCGTACTCTATTTTTCCTGAAACCCAAATCGACGAATTATAAAACCGACGAGTACTAACTCCTTTCCTTTAGGCCCTTTAATATGGTGTTGAGCTATAACCCGGGGCTCAACTATCGAGCACTTTGGGACTTTGCCCTTCACATATCCTGATAATATCTTACCTCCTCCCTTCTGAAATCCAAACCCCAAACTTCCCTTGTGTCAGATCGACGGTCCACGTCTCCCCACAACCAACAATTCATATCCCTTTTCGCACTTCGCGATATCTGCGGACTAATCGACATAGTTCTTCTGATTCACGACTCCACGAGTCTTATTATATGTTTCCACACGCTCTCCTCATGATCAATGGTTGTGATCAACTCGTGACTTCGAACTTTGTGATTTTTCATGAGCGGCTTTCCCCCCTTTCCTGATTTTTGAACTTTGTGATTTTTCATGAGCGGCTTGCTCCCCTTTCTTGATTTTCGAATCGACAAATTCTTCGGGACCAGATCTACGGTCCATGTTCCTCTCGCGATCAATGGTTGTGATCACTTTCGCAAAATCAGACTTTGCGAGTCCTCTCTTCTCCCGACTCTGCTTCTCCTACCTCCAACTTCTCGATTTTTGAATCAGTGAAGCACTGATATTTCACCACGTGTCCTACCTCAATGGATGGTCACGATTGCCTCACGATTTTGGACTTCACAATTTTTCACTCTACTCCTTGCAAATATTCCAAAGTTTGATTCCTCAAATTCTCGGATCTTCTTCCACCTGTCCCCTTGAATGATGGATGGTTCCGACAACCTTCAAAACTTCAGGAATTCGTAAGTTTGCTTCTCCTATGCACTTGAAAGGGTTTAAGCCTCGTGCACTTACCTCTGGATCCAACGGTTGTTGGTCCTTCACACCCAGATCCAATGGACGAGATCTGTTCCTCTCCTGTGCACCAGTTCCTCTCGTCTGGACTCTGATCCAATGGTCCAAATTCTTCACAGTGCCTGATCCAATGGCCACTCTTGCTCCTCCTCCAAATATTACACTTTCTTTTGACTTGGAATAATTTCTAAGCGTCAAAGGTTGAGGCCTTTGATATTTCTCCTGCGAACCCGTCTACCTTGGGTCTTGTCTGCGCTTCTAAAAACACTTTCTCTCCTGAGCTTTTCCTTGCTCAAATCTCCAAGGGTATCAGTCCTTCTATGTCCTTCAAAGGACTTTCTGGTGCCCTCCCGACATGTTCTACGCTCGACTTCCTGAGCTTTAGAACTTGAAACAAGTCAGCCTCTACATGCACTCCTTGCGCTTTGACTAGCCTTATGATGGCTATCTTTCAACACTTTGTCTGAGTGTTGGCCTGGTGCACTCCTTGCATAGGTCTACCTCCAGAGTATTCAACAACTTTGTATCACCTTCAGCTTCAACTACTCGGAACTCAAAGATCTCTATCCCTTTTTCTCCTCAATGGGATATATGTTCCCTCTTGGAAACTTCTCGCTCAAATCACACCTTGATGAGTGTTTTCTACAGAGTGTTCAGTAACTCTATAAGTGTCTTATCCTTGACACTTCTTTTCTCTCTGAACTCGAACCAAATTTCCTTTGTGCACCCCTTGCACCTACTCAATGCCCTCCTAGCAGAGCTCTGCAAACTCTTCACCAATTTTGTTCTCTAATCTGTGCCTTCTCTGCATAGTCTTCCCTCCAGAGTATTCAGTAACTCTAAGGCTCCTTGAGTTTGTGAATCCTTCTAGTGTGCCCTCCTGGCATGTTCTTCTCTAACATAAAGAGTTCATATGCACACTCCTTGTGCTAGCTATAGAGTTTCCAATGCTCTATTGTGCACTCCTTGCACAGCCTAAAGAACCCAGAAACAATTTCAACAAACTAAAAAATAGAGAATTCTAGATCTATCCCTGCAAATAAAATCTATCCCAAGCATCTATAGTATACATTCATATAAACACACAAGTGACATTCATTCATAAACATATAAACACACACATAATCGTATGCAGGAAAAAATTGCTCTTTTTTCCTTAACATGAATGTCCAATTACAATATGTGCAGGCTGGACTGTAACATAGTCTTAGCTCTCTCAAACCAAATTATTCTACCTCATATTCAATAACAATACTCCTCTATCCACCCCATTTGGGCATGCCATTCATCTATGTATACAGGAAGGTTCCTAGGGTTCCCTCTGACTACCTCTCCTATCGAAGTAACAACTAACAACTACTCAAGATCTGTTACATTCAAGACTGAGAGTGAAACTCCCATATCTCTCGTGACCATTCATTTTTCGAGCGTTTCTCTCTCCTTCAATCATTCGTTCAAAATGCATCTATAGGAAAATGCTAGCTTTTAGATTCCAAATAATTAAAAAGGCGTGCTATGGAGGTGAGTTGTCCCTCCACGTGGGCTTGCTGATGATGCTCATGCATCAATTAGTGAACACTAGTTAGAATAGAGAAGCAATGATTACATGAATTCAACACATTGGACAATACATGATGTGTTGAAATCAAGCTTACAAGGAGTAACAACTTAGAATAAATAGGATTAGTACTAAGCAACTTAGATACGATGAAGTTGGTAATCAAGCTATCAATATAATGATCTCGGTATAAGTATAAGTAATGAATAACTTACATAGGTAATCCTAATCATATATGTTACAATGGTGAGACTCATTACTACTCTTCCATATAAGTATGCATAAGCTTATATTTGTAATACAGTAGAATCAATCATGATAGAGTAACTCAAGTCTAAACCATAGTAAACTAAAATTAGTAATCATTCCTGTCAAACTGATGAATTTGTCCAGCTTGTTTGAGGAAATTATGTCTCAAGATCTATTTTTCATCATGATTCCATGTATAGAAGCCATGGATCTTGGTTTGATATCCTCTATTTTTACCTCCAATTTTCTCAGCTAGACAATCTGAGTTTATAGATACTCTTAGTGCTTGTGGCCATTTTCAAAACAACTTTTGATTTCGATAAATTTCTTTAAAATCCATCATTTTAACTGTGTTCCTTAATAGGAACATAACCCTTTACATTATAATTGAAGTTCTTCCCCAACCTTCACAAAACAAATATACCCTGCTCCCTTATATCACAAGCTAACAGATAAATCCTCCATGAACTCAAGTGCTCCATTTTCACTTTTCCACTCCCCCTTGCTGCAATCTTCTTTATTTCTCACAACCCTCCTCTCTTCCCAAATATTGCCCCTTGGAATCAACTTATGTCATCAATACCTTCTCCTTATGCAATAACTTGAATCCTTAAGGTGGTTCCATCTCCTTTTCAACCTGCAAAAGTACCAATGAACCTCCCATCTGTGGTGTATAAG
>SNQJ01S0092030.1:0-14047 GCA_010110895.2 Picea sitchensis | reverse complement strand
TGAAGGAGAAACATACATGTTCAAAGGAAACATTCAACAAAAAGAACCAATCTTCTCAAAATCAAGCATTCAATGCAACAACCAATATGCAATTGAAGAACTATAAATTATCTTACAAGATCTTATGCCAATATGTTTTAGAATAATGTTTCCCTTTGTCAAGTGGATATTTTATCATTTCTGAAGATGATGGACCTTGCATAAGATTGTTTAGAGAAGTATAACCACAAATAAAATGGAAACCATATCATACTAACCACTAGAGAAAAAGTCATAAATAAGAACTTTAGTGATGTTGGAATGAGAGTAGCTAGTGTTCATTGATTTTGATGTCATTGAAGCATGGGTCTACCGAATATATTATTTGTGAGATATTCAATACATATTGTGGCATCCATTTATGAACACTAGAAGTTAAAGCTACAAGTAACTCTATGGTATAAGTAGTAGTTGTGTTATGAACATTCATATTAGTTAGTGTTACCTTCTACAACTTAAGCTCATGTTAAGGAAGCATGATTATGGAATCACTTACATCATAGGTAACTATTGTTCTGAATACCAAGTACCCTATCCCATATGGTATACTACTAATCCAATGTTTTTTATATTGGGTATGAATACTAGTATCGATATTTATTGATTACGAATATGCTTATGTTCTGAATACCAAGTACCCTATCCCATATGGTATACTACTAATCCAATGTTTTTTATATTGGGTATGAATACTAGTATCGATATTTATTGATTACGAATATGCTTATCTTATTATAGATGTGGTATAAGTATTTAATATTGATTACACTAGTAGTGATCTTATATTGATTACCATTACACTCTATACATGTTATTTCCCTGACGAGTTACTTCTATTAATATGAAATACGTAATAATGAGTAAGGGAGTCACGGGTCTCATTCTATATGCTCTTTATTGTACTAGAGCTGCTTAGTATTGATATCGATATAACAGTGATTACAACAAGCTCTTGTATCACCAATAGTGAAATCACTGTGATTATGTGTTTACTTACCTTATTTACGTAATTGATTACACTCAACTCCTTGAACAAGTACAACTAATCTAAGTTATGTGTGCTAGTTGAAATAGTTATCATAAGAGATCGAACACATTGGTTTCATACTAGTTTGATTGAATACATAAACATATGTCATATAAGCTCATTACTAGTACTCTAAGTTTAATAGAGCTAACCTTTATTATCAGTGATACTTGGAATATGATGATTATCACAGCTTGAGCCATAGAGTAAGGGTAATCAAGCTTACTTTCCTGATCTCTCCATAGCTAGAGCTTATTGATTATGTCTATACTTCCTGGTCACTAAGCTTAAGTAAGCCACAAGTAAGATATTGTATATATGTAATTAATGATCACCTATCAAGGTTGTACTCATATTTTACAGTGGTAACAACTCATATCTAGTAAAGGTAATGGTTCATATAAGCTTAAAAGATCATGTAGAGTAATTGCTTAGTTAGATTCATAGAGGTCATTGGTCACTACTTAGTTACAGTCCAAGAAATACAACATGGAAGCTCTTCTTCCTATCAACTTGAAACCTCTACTAGTCTATAATGATAGTGATTTGATTAGGTAAACACTTGTTTCTCTATAACTAATTACTACTAGTTTCATTAATATGGATCACATTACACTTAGTACTCTTTCTCTATTATTCCCATGGTTAATCAATACTAGCTATATTAGTGATGCAGGAGAATCGTCAGCAAGCCCATGTGGAGGGACAACTCAGTGCCATAGCACGCCTTTTTAATTATTTGGAATATAAAAGATGGTGCTTTCATGTAGATATGTTTTGAACAGATGATTGAAGGAGAGCGAAACACTCAGAAAATGAATCATCGCGAGAGATCTGGGAGTTTCACTCTCAGTATTGAATGTAACGGAGCTTGAGTAGTTGTTACTTTGATAGGAGAGGTAGTCAGAGGGAACCCTAGGAACCTTCCCATACACGTAGATGGATGGCATGCCCAAATAGAGAGACTGGAGGAGTATTGTTATTGAATAGGAGGTAGAATAATTTGGTTTGAGAGCGCTGAGACTCTGTTATAGTCCAACCTGCACATATTGTAATCGGACATTCATGTTAAGGAAAAAAGAGCAGTTTTTTCCTGCATATGATTATGTGTGTGTTTATATGTTTATGAATTAATGTCACATGTGTGTTTATATGAATGTATACTATAGATGCTTGGGATAGATTCCATCTGCAGGGATAGATAGAATTCTCTATTTGTGAGTTTGCTGGAATTGTTTATGGGTTCTTTAGGCTGTGCAAGGAATGCACAACAAAGCATTGGAAACTATGTAGCCAGCGCAAGGAGTGCACATCTGAACTCTTTATGTCAGAGAAGAACATGCCCGGAGGGCACACCAAAAGGATTCACAAACCCAAGGAGCCTCAGAGTTACTGAATACTCTGGAGGGAAGAATGTGCAGAGAAGACACAGAGGAGAGAACATAATTGGTGAAGAGTCTGCGGAGCTATACCAGGAGGGCATTGAGTAGGTGCAAGCAGTGCACAAAGGAACTCTAGTTCGATTTTAGAGAGAAGAGAAGTGTCAAGGATAAGACACTTACAGAGTTACTGAACACTTTGTAGAAAACACTCATCAAGGTGTGCTTTGAGTGAGAAGTTTCCAAGAGGGAACTTATATCCCTTCGAGGAGAAAAAGGGATAGATATCTTTGAGGTACGAGCAATTGAAGCTCAAGGTGATACAAAGTTGTCGAATACTCTGGAGGAAGACTTGTGCAAGGAGTGCACCAGGCCAACACTCAGACAAAGTGTTGAAATGCAACCATAAGAAGGCTAGTCAAAGTGCAAGGAGCACCCGTAGAGGCATACTTGTTTCAAGTTTGAAATCTCAGGAAGTCGAGTGTAGAACATGTCGGGAGGGAACCAGAGAGTCCTTTGAAGGACGTAGAAGGACCAATACCCTTGGATATTTGACCGAGGAAAATCTCAGGAGAGACAATGTTTTTAGAAGCACAGATGAGACCCAAGGTAGTCGGGTTCGCAAGAGAAATATCAAAGGCCGCATCCTTTGACACTTAGAAATTATTCCAAGTCAAAATAAAGCGTAAGCTCAAGAGGAGGAAAATCAGTGATCATTGGATCGATTACTGTGAAGAATTTGGACCGTTGGATCAGAGTCTAGATGGGAGGAACGAGTGCACAGGAGAGGAATAGATCTCGTCCATCGGATCTGGGTGCGAAGGACCAATAGTCATTGGATCCAGAGGTAAGTGCATGAGGCTTAAACCCTTCCAAGTGCATAGGAGAAGCGGACTTACAAAGTCCCAAAGTTCTGAAGGTTGTCGAAATCATCCATCGTACAGGGGAACAGGTGGAAGCAGATCCAAGAATTCGAGGAATTAGACTTTGGAAGATTTGCAAGGAGCAGAGTGAAAACACGCGAAGTCCAAAATCATGAGGCAATTGTGACCGTCCATTGAGGTAGGTCACGTGGCAAAAGATCAACACTTCGCTGATTCACAATTTGGGAAGTCTGACTTCGTGAAAGTGATCACAATCATTGATCGCGAGAGGAACGTGGACCGTAGATCTGGTCCCGAATAATTTGTCGATTCAAAAATTGAGAAAGGGGATCAAGCCGCTCGCGAAAACTCATGAAGTTCAAAGTTGCAATCTGATCGCAGTCATTGATCGTGAAGAGAGAATGTGGCAATAGATAAGAAGACTCGCGAAGTCATGAATCAGAAGAACTATGTCGAGCAATCCATAGATATCGCGAAGCGTGACGTGAACCGTCCATCTGACACAAGGGAATTTCGAGGTTCGGATTTTGGAAGGAATGAGGTAAGATTTTATCGGGAGACCAGAAGGGAAGTCCCAAAGTGCTTGATAGTTGAGCCCCAGGTTATAGCTTGACGCCATATTAAAGGGCATGAAGGAAAGGAGTTAGTACTCGTCGGTTTTGTAATTCGCTGATTCGGGTTTCGGGAAAAATAGAGCAGGCAGCTCGCAAAAGCTCTGAAGCACAGAGTCGCAAAGGGAGCTGGCCCATGGTCATAGCCCAGGGTCATGTGGATGGAAGGGGATTAGTTAGAAGATCTAGCTCCCATTGGCATTGAAATTTGACCAGTGTTATGGAGAGGGCCCGCAGGTCTCATACGACCTACGCCATGGGAAAAAGGACCTGTGTAAATGGATTTGGGGTCTAGAAGAGACCCAAAGAGTTGATCTGACTCAGTATCTTGATCGATCCTTGACTGGGAGGTCAAAATCCCCGGAGGGGAGAAGGGGGGGGGTCTTCATCCTTCCTCCTTTGTTGTAGGTTTGCATTCTACAGTTATCTCTTTCTCAGCTTCCTAGTTGAAAATTTTGAGCCATTCATCTGAAGGCTCTTCTCTCTCCATGTCTTGGGCACATTCAAGTGTGTGCTCTTTCTACTTTTTACCAATCTGATCAATCTGAGCCTCCATATTATCTTCATATCCTGTGGTACTAGTCGGCCACTCCATTGCAGACTCCATTTCTGCAATCTCACCATTGAGTTGCTACTCAACTTCCTCCTCTGACATATTGACTTATGTCATCTCCTCTTGTGTTGGTTCAACTCCAACTTCCTCTAGCTGCTGCTCAGGCTGGTATGATCCTCCACCTATTTCCAATTTATCCTGTTGGATGTGCCTAATTTTCACTATCACCCTTCTCTCCAGGGATTCCAATTCCTCATACAACTCAACAAAATTTATGATGTATGCATCCTCTTCTGCTACAAGCTCCAGTGCTGCAGTCATCTCCAGTTCAGCTCTCGAGCTGAAGTTTTTGAGCAATTTTGTTGAATTATCTTCTCCTTCTGCTAGGGAAAACATCAGTGTCTTCTCCATCTCCTCTTATTTGTCAGTCTCTCCTGGTTTTCTTTCTGTTGTTTCACCTGCAACACTTATGCTAGCCTTTGCTTGTTTGCTTAGCAGGAATGATTTGATTCCTCCAATGATCAGAACACTCCTCTGATCCTCCTCCTTTGTGATGGAAGTATTTGAATTCTCATCATATTCATTCACATGGTTTACAAACCCACATGAATCTTCATTTATCAACACTCCTTGTTGATATGAACTCTCCCTTGAGATCCTGAGACTTTCAGACAGTCTCATTTCCCTTCCCTTTCCCACTTGGAAATTTGGGATTTCTCTCCTACTCTCCTGGCAGTCTATGAGATATCTTGATCCCATATCATTGCCCACCTGGCAATATGAATTTCCACTAATTTCCTCCCGACAGTCTAAGATATCCTCAGTTGATCTCATATCATTGCCCACCTGGAAATTTGAAAATTCGTCTTTGCCCTCCTGACAGTTTATGATACCTATAACTAATCTCCCTTCCTCATCACTGAGGGTTTCTCTGAATTCTGGCTCAAAAATGCAAACCATCTCCTCCTCTGTGTCACTGATGTTTTTAAAATGGATCAACCACCTTTTCAACTCTTGTTGTTGCTTTCTAATCAACAACTTTTGAACATGCGAGTTTACTTTCTTGTTCAGAGGCCATTTGTACCTCTAGCGTACCTTTTCCTCCTACTACATCCTCAATGCTAGCCTCTCCATCCTTTCTCTTATCTCATTAAGTTCCAGATCCATCTTTGGATTGCATTTCTTCTTGAGGTCTTCTCTTCGACCACACTCATGGCCTTCAGTAGCCATTTCCACCTTTTGTTGTTCCTTCTGACAAGTCTTGTGGATTACTCGGCATCTGAGAGCATCTCCAACTCCTCCTACAACTCATCTGATTGTCTGTTGACTGTTGCGGACTTGTAAAAATCATTCACAGAGCATCAGTACTCTGTCTTCTCCTTCACCTGTTGTCTACAGGCAAACTTATGCTTTAGATACTACTTGACGTAGCCATACTATATCCTTCATCTTCTTCGTCTGAAATCTATAGGCGAAAATTTCTCTGATACCACTTGATGGTATCAGACTATATCCTTTATCTCCTTTCCTCTTTTTCCTAATGTCTACAAGCAAAAATCCCCTCTGATATCACTTGATGCAGACCCCCCCCTTCTCCCCTGGGGGGCTACTGACCTCCCGATCAAGGATCGATCAAGATACTGAGTCAGATTGACTCTTTGGGTCTCTTCTAGACCCCAAATCCATTTACATAATCCCTTTTTCCCATGGCAAAGGTTTTATGAGACACATGGGCCCTCTTCATAGTGCTGGTCAAATTTCAATGCCAATGGGCGCTAGCTCTTCTGACTAAGCCCTTTCCCTCCACATGACCCCGGGTTGCAACCGTGGGTTAGCTCCCTTTGGGAATTTGTTCTTTAGAGATTTTGCGAAATTTGTACTCTATTTTTCCTGAAACCCAAATCGACGAATTACAAAACCCACGAGTACTAACGCCTTTCCTTCAGGCCCTTTAATATGGTGTCAAGCTATAACCCGGGGCTCAACTATCGAGCACTTTGGGACTTTTCCCTTCGCATATCCTGATAATATCTTACCTCCTTCCTTCCAAAATCCAAACCCCGAACTTCCCTTGTGTCAGATCGACGGTCCACGTCTCCCCACAACCAACAATTCATATCCCTTTTCGCACTTCGCGATATCTGCGGACTAATCGACATAGTTCTTCTGATTCACAACTCCACGAGTCTTATTATATGTTGCCACATGCTCTCCTCATGATCAATGGTTGTGATCAACTCGTGACTTCGAACTTTGTGATTTTTCATGAGTGGCTTGCTCCCCTTTCCTGATTTCTGAATCGACAAATTCTTCGGGACCAGATCTACGGTCCAGGTTCCTCTCGCGATCAACGGTTGTGATCACTTTCGCAAAATCAGACTTTGCGAGTCCTCTCTTCTCCCGAATCTGCTTCTCCTACCTCCGACTTCCCAATTTTTGAATCAGCGAAGCACTGATATTTCACCACGTGTCCTACCTCAATGGATGGTCACGATTGCCTCATGATTTTGGACTTCACAATTTTTCACTCTGCTCTTTGCAAATATTTCGAAGTCTGATTCCTCAAATTCTCGAATCTTCTTCCACCTGTCCCCTTGGAGGATGGATGGTTCTGACAACCTTCAAAACTTCGGGAATTCGTAAGTTCGCTTCTCCTATGCACTTGAAAGGGTTTAAGCCTCGTGCACTTACCTCTGGATCCAACGGTTGTTGGTCCTTCGCACCCAGATCCAATGGACGAGATCTGTTCCTCTCCTGCGCACCAGTTCCTCCCGTCTGACTTTGATCCAATGGTCCAAATTCTTCACAGTGCCCAATCCAATGGCCACTCTTGCTCCTCCTCCCAATATTACACTTTCTTTTGACTTGGAATAATTTCTAAGTGTCAAAGGTTGAGGCCTTTGATATTTCTCCTGCGAACCCATCTACCTTGGGTCTTGTCTGCGCTTCTAAAAACACTTTCTCTCCTGAGATTTTCCTTGCTCAAATCTCTAAGGGTATCAGTCCTTCTATGTCCTTCAAAGGACTTTCTGGTGCCCTCCCGACATGTTCTGCACTCGACTTCCTGAGCTTTAGAACTTGAAACAAGTCGGCCTCTACATGNGGTCTTCCTATAGAGTATTCAACAACTTTGTATCACCTTCAGCTTCAACTGCTCGGAACTCAAAGATCTCTATCCTTTTTTCTCCTCAACGGGATATAAGTTCCCTCTTGGAAACTTCTCGCTCAAAGCACACCTTGATGAGTGTTTTCTACAGAGTGTTCAGTAACTCTATAAGTGTCTTATCCTTGACACTTCTTTTCTCTCTGAACTCGAACCAGATTTCCTTTGTGCACCCCTTGCACCTACTCAATGCCCTCCTAGCAGAGCTCTGCAAACTCTTCACCAATTTTGTTCTCTAATCTGTGCCTTCTCTGCATAGTCTTCCCTCTGGAGTATTCGGTAACTCTAAGGCTCCTTGGGTTTGTGAATCCTTCTGGTGTGCCCTCCTGGCATGTTCTTCTCTAACAGAAAGAGTTCATATGCACACTCCTTGTGCTAGCTACAGAGTTTCCAATGCTCTGTTGTGCACTCCTTGCACAGCCTAAAGAACCCAGAAACAATTTCAACAAACTCAAAAATAAAGAATTCTATCTATGCCTGCAAATAAAATCTATCCCGAGCATCTATAGTATACATTCATATAAACGCACAAGTGACATTCATTCATAAACATATAAACACACACAGAATCGTATGCAGGAAAAAATTGCTCTTTTTTCCTTAACATGAATGTCCAATCACAATATGTGCAGGTTGGACTGTAACATAGTCTTAGCTCTCTCAAACCAAATTATTCTACCTCATATTCAGTAACAATACTCCTCTAGCCACCCCATTTGGGCATGTCATGCATCTATGTATACGGGAAGGTTCCTAGGGTTCCCTCCGACTACCTCTCCTATCAAAGTAACAACTAACAACTACTCAAGCTCTGTTACATTCAAGACTGAGAGTGAAACTCCCATATCTCTCGTGACCATTCATTTTTCGAACGTTTCGCTCTCCTTCAATCATCCGTTCAAAATGGATCTACAGGAAAATGCTAGCTTTTAGATTCCAAATAATTAAAAAGGCGTGCTATAGTGGTGAGTTGTCCCTCCATGTGGGCTTGCTGACGATGCTCCTGCATCAATTAGTGAACACTAGTTAGAATAGAGAAGCAATGATTACGTGAATTCAACACATTGGACAATACATGATGTGTTGAAATCAAGCTTACAAGGAGTAACAACTTAGAATAAATAGGATTAGTACTAAGCAACTTAGATACGATGAAGTTGGTAATCAAGCTATCAATATAATGATCTCGGTATAAGTATAAGTAATGCATAACTTACATAGGTAATCTTAATCATATATGTTACAATGGTGAGATTCATTACTACTCTTCCGTATAAGTATGCATAAGCTTATATATGTAATACAGTAGAATCAATCATGATAGAGTAACTCAAGTCTAAACCATAGTAAACTAAAATTAGTAATCATTCCTGTCAAACTGATGAATTCGTCCAGCTTGTTTGAGGAAATTATGTCTCAAGATCTGTTTTTCATCATGATGTCATGTATAGAAGCCATGGATCTTGGTTCGATATCCTCTATTTTTACCTCCAATTTTCTCAGCTAGACAATCTGAGTTTATAGATACTCTTAGTGCTTGTGGCCATTTTCAAAACAACTTTTGATTTCGATAAATTTCTTTAAAATCCCTCATTTTAACTGTGTTCCTTAATAGGAACATAACCCTTTACATTATAATTGAAGTTCTTCCCCAACCTTCACAAAACAAATATACCCTGCTCCCTTATATCACAAGCTAACAGATAAATTCTCCACGAACTCAAGTGCTCCATTTTCACTTTTCCACTCCCCCCTGCTGCAATCTTCTTTATTTCTCACAACCCTCCTCTCTTCCCAAATATTGCCCCTTGGAATCAACTTATGTCATCAATACCTTCTCCTTATGCAATAACTTGAATCCTTAAGGTGGTTCCATCTCCTTTTCAATTTGCAAAAGTACCAATGAACCTCCCATCTGTAGTTTATAAGCAGAACTATAGGATGAGCAAAAATTATTGTGAGCCAAGTATTCCATCATCGCAAGGATTATTATTGCCATTTTTCCATAAATTGTCACTCTAACATTGTCTATTCCTTTCTATAATTAAGGAGCTTGTGCTTAGATGCAATTTGAATTGCAACTTCATAAATTGGGTAACAACTTTAAATTTTCTGGACAACATGTCACTACTGCCTATTACATCCTTAAAAATGGAGGTATGATGGAAACGTATGTTCCTCCACCTTGGTTTCATATTCAAACATTCTTATTTTCAATTTCATTGGGTTAATTGGATTCCTTCATCGACTATCCTTTCAACACTAATTAACCAATATTAAGATCAATGAAGAGGGCTAGACTCTAGATTAGCACCATAAATTTAGCAACATTGTTTGAAGAAGTACATGAGCTAATTGAATAGATGAGGATTTTATAGTGATTTTTCTTCTTAATCTCCATCCCCCTTCCCCCCCATCCCTTGATATTCTTTCATTTCCTTTAGCATCCTCCTAGAATTCAATTTGTACCAATATTTTGGGCTATGATCATGGGCAGAGACCAATGATCAAATTTAAAGGGTAGGTTGGCACTCTAGTTCAAAGAGTTTTTTTTTCAAAATCCTTTTTATGTTGCAAACTTTGATGAAATTTAACCCTTCAATTGAAATAAATTCCTGAGTGGAACCTTAAAATTATGTTTTCCTTTCCAAATAAAAATAATTAATAAAAAGGGTCATAATCACCCACACCAACACATATATGATCTAACAAATTCTAACTTCTCAAGATTATTTAAATGTGTAAATGAGGCAAGACATTTGTTTGTCATCTACAACAAAAATATATCAGTTCAGTATGCATGAATCACTAAAACCGTTATGCAAACAAGCAACAACTTAATTATTAAATATAATAGAAAACAATAGTGTAAACATCTTCACTTACTCCCCATCTTCCTGTGCAATTACATTTTGTATCTATAGCAACAATCTAACCAAACCCATAATAAGTCAGTAATTTAAGATCAAATTATAGGATATCTCTTAAAATGTACCAATACATTTGAACAAGAAAAGGGTAGCCAAAAACATTATGGAAAGTTGTTTGGGCTTGAAGTCTGCTATGACCTAAAGAGAGAATGGATGCAATCAATATAACTATAGAAAATCTTAGGTAAAACATACAAATGGAAAACAACAACTTATTATGGCTTCGTCAATTCTAACATTTTCTGAGCTCAGCAAGAAGGTATTAGTTGCAAACATCATTCACAACAAGAAGAGTATTCGCTACAAATATCATTCAAAACCTTCTGCAAGCACTTTTTCTAAATGTATATGTATGGCATTAAATATGAAAAAATGTGACAGATCATGGTTGTTGTTGTTCCTAAACACAATGTGACTCGCAAGAGAGGTAGAAATATACATAGTCCCAATTAGAATGGTACATATTGAAATCCATTACTAAATTGGATATGATCCTACTCTTTTGGGGGCATATTGTTCTAAGCTCAGTGATCTCTAGTTCAAGTTGCAAAGGAAAGTTGTGAAATGACCCAACACTTTTCCCATCAGTGAATGCTAGTCCAAAATAGCACTTTCATGCTTAGCGCTAGATGCCACTATAAAAACAGTACCTTACAGGAAATCCAACAAATACAACAATTCAAGGAAACAATTTGTAAGTAGTTTTTAAAGTGAATTTTTCTTATTTGTTAGGAGCATAATTTCACAATCAACAACCACTAACTTGATTTGTCGAGTTGGAAAATTTCCCATACACCAAGTCCAATTTTTGGAGAGTGTCCATTCGATGTCTGGCTCTATAACTACATGTTTTGTTTGTCATTAGATGCTTTCATGTTTTGTTTTGAAGGAAAATAAGGTGGGTTTACTCATGTTTTTGGAAAAACGCATACATAGAAGTTTGAATGTTATAATGGATGGTTGATTTCCATATTTATGATTGTTGGTTTCCTATTTACCATGTTTGTCTATGTTTTTCTATAGCTCATTAAAATGGAAAATTTGAGTGCTTTGGGTCTTTGGTGTTTTAGTGTTGCAGATCCTGCGTTGTTTCTTGAAATAAAATGTCATGAGACCCTATGCATAACCTTTTTGTTCTACCCGCATGCACATTTGGGTCGGGCCAAGTCCGAACTAAAATGTTTTGGGTCAAATCCCTCTTATTATTGGAATTATGTTGTTCATTGGCAACCACAATACTGTAAAACCCTGGTCATTTTGATTATGGTGGTTGTTTGGGACCAAAAACAAAGAAGGAGGAATCATTGTTTCTTCGTATTATGATTAGATTGTGACAATGTCACACCGGAGTCTGAGATTGTTTCTTATTAACCCATTGGACCTCGCAAAGTTGATGATTGTGCTTTTGTGGCAAAAACGTTTTGGAACCCCTGTTGTTTTGTGACATCTCTGTCGGGTTCGATTTAGTGACCTTTTGGCCATAATAGGGGCAAATACCATGATATTAACCGAGTAATTTCAATGCATATATTTTTATATCATCTCCTTGCAAATAAAAATCTCTATCCAGTTTGGGGTTGGATTGAACAAACATTGTTACATTCGAGTGTTGTTTGATAAGCAATGAAATCGATCATTTAAGAGTGCAGATAAACACATCTTTGTTTGGATGACTCAAATGTTTGTTTGATGACTCGACAGATATTTCAAGCATTGTCTACATGAATGTTTCACATTTGATGATTGATAGTAACATGTAAGGTTTTGACTGAAGATGGAAATTGGTATTAAATAAGAATTAATACATGGATTTTGATCATTTAAAAAAATGAAATAATGCTTGGAGTGTGACAGGAAAACAGTTTGCAGACAATTCAAGTGATGACAGAATTGTTGTGTGACGTTTCACAAATATGTTTTCGAAATGGATACTTTATGGAATGAGAGAAAGATCGATTTTGTTGAAAACTATGGTTGTATGGTGACTATAATCATGTTTGTTGGAATTGTAAGGATTGAATTATAATGGAGATAATTTTAGTATAAGAATGTCCATTGTTTTTTTCCTTCATACTTAACATTTTCCATTCATTAAAATCCCTTCCATCAACCCAAATAATTGTTTCATTCCCTTGCTTAGATTGTAATTGTAAGAAATGTTTCATGGTAGAATTATATAAGTTGAAAAACGAGTGTTTAGTTGGTTTGATCTCTTATTTGTTTCATATTTAAAGATGTTGATGATAACAATGTTATGGAACTAGTCATGGTAAATGAATAGTCTGTATTGCACTTCCCTATCATACTTACCATTTTCCGCTAATTACAAACACGATCATGAAATCCCAAGAGCCCTACAAATCCCTGTTCTGATTAATTACTAGTTATGGAATGTGGAATGCATATTGATTGCTTGCACATGTATTGTTATGTATATAGATCTAGGTCTAAATTATTATTTTGAAAAATTGTATATGACTGATTAGTCATCCTTTGGTTCTGATATTTGTGAATGTTTGTTAGAATGAGAGTTTTTCATTAGGGGAAGTCATAACAGGAGGATTAATAACAAAGGTAGAGGATTGGGTCCCTGGAAAAGGAGAAACAAAATATTAAGGAGAAACAATTGATTAAACTCTTGAGGATTGGCCAACAAGCTTACAAACGTCTTCCTATTCTTGAGAATCCATGCCCAAATGTTGGCATACCAGTTCCAAATCATAATTACAATCCTTTAGTTGTTCCAGAACGAGATGGTTGGCAAGATATTTTTCACCCTCCTCCTAGACACTCACAAGGATGGCCAAATATTGATAACCTACAACATCCTCCCTTTCATGCTTGGCCCACTGGTTCACTTCCACCACCACCTCCTTCACATCGGAATTTGTTGCCTCAATCCAAAGCCTCACATGCCCATCATAAGGTCAAAATCACTGATCTTGAAGAAAACCTCGAGGAAGAGAAAGTAGCAGCAACCGGGTCAAAATCAACACAAGAATATTCTCATTCAGTCACTTCCCATATGCAAGAGAATGATAAAAAATATGCTAAGGAAGATTCATCAATTGGAAAAAATGGAAAATCTAAGAGTAGATAGCAAGAGAGGGGCATCCTCTCACAGTAAATATGGTTTCTCATAATTTATTTGGAACCTATATATGGACTTGTTTGCACTTTATTTTGGACAACATATCATTTTTGGATAGCTCATATTTGATAGCACTATGTTAAACAACTTTATATTTTACATGCTTCATGTTTGGATAAATTATGAAATGGATAGATTTTGATAAATTGTGTAATTGTCACATCGAGTAACAAGGGGCTCTTATGATTATTTCATTTTGTAAATAATAGTGACATGAATGGTATGAAGTGGTGATATTCATATGTCATGCATTCAAGGTGGAAGGTACAAGGATGAAATGGTTTATTTATTCATTAAAGAGAATTAGGGG